>JAACNH010001091.1:0-102757 GCA_019447015.1 Hymenochirus boettgeri | reverse complement strand
CTCCTAGTGTAAAATCCCCAGTATATATTATATATTGATGCCCCAACCGCCATAACAGAATTATTAGAAAGTGCCCAGATTTCTTACCTTCCCTTGCTGTTCCAGTATAATTTCCCAGTTTGCTGTACCAGTATAATTTACCAGTTCGCTGCACCACTTTAATTTCCCAGTTTGCTGTACCAATATAATTTCCCAGTTTGCTGTTCCTATTTAAAGTGCATGTCCACCCCTATAATTTCCCAGTTTGCTGTTCCTATTTAAAGTGCATGTCCACCCCCAAAACTCAAATTTAACCCCACACTGGCCCCACTCTGTAGTGTACAAAAACCCTTACCTTACATCCCAGCTCCTTATGGTTGCCATGCTGTGCTCCTCCAAAGTCCAGGAAAGTGTAGTGTAGAAGGTCTGGGTGACTCATCCTGCGCCTGTCTCAGCCTCAACCTCAACAAGGTTGAGGCATGCGCAGGAGAGTCCTCCCCCCCTTCCCTCTCCCTCCCGTTTTTTTCTCCCTCCTCCTAGTGTAAAATCCCCAGTATATATTATATATTGATGCCCCAACCTCCTAGTGTAAAATCCCCAGTATATATTATATATTGATGCCCCAACCGCCATAACAGAATTATTAGAAAGTGCCCAGATTTCTTACCTTCCACCGCCATAACAGAATTATTAGAAAGTGCCCAGATTTCTTACCTTCCTTCTATCCTCCGGCGTTCTGAGCAGCCGGCAGCCGCGTCCCTGATTGGTTGCCTCTCAGCCAATCAGGGACGCGGCTGCTGGTCCCGCCCCCTGCTTGCATTTCCGTGCAAGCAGAGGGCCTGGAGACTGCCGCGGAGGATAGAGGGAAGGTAAGTACATATCGGGGCACTTTCTAATAATTTTATTATGGCGGTTGGGGCTGGGGGACCAATATGTATAATATATAAAATTAACACCTTACTCTGGGCGTTCCTATAACACCTCTTAGCCACTATCTAATCACACCCTTAACACCTGGCTGTGATATGCTAATTGGGATTTTCCAGGGTACATAATTGCCACAGATTCTTGTACAAGTCATTCTGAATTGAGAAAGCCAGTCGGATGACTAGCGAAACGTCTTCAAGAACTACATTTCAAGTCCAGTTGATCTAATTGAATACAACAGATATACCATGACCTGGATGAATGAGAACCTTCACAAGCATGTAGGTACTTTTCTTCCAAACCTGTGTAATTTAACACACAGGCTCAGACATAAGGCCAAAATATCAGTGGTACAGCATTATTTTCTACCAACAGACTACAGATCAATATTATTTTTAAGTAATGAGAGCCCCACTCACAGTTTATTTATGTGAATTTTATTGTGAATGTATATGTTTCAGGTTAATCCCCTTTGTCAGGTGCATAAAATAGCCTTTAGATTTATAGTCATTTTCAGCAGTATTGTAGACATGTATTATTTTTATACTTATTGTTATTATTTTGTTTATTACATAGTAACATAGTAATTGAGGTTGAATCAATTACCCTACCTTTTAACCCTACCTAACAGTTGATCCAGAGGAAGGCAAAAAAAAAAGGGGGGGGGGAGGGCTGACAGACACTGGTTTTGAACAGGAGGGCTGAAAGACACTGGATTTCAGGAAGACTGACTTTACATTGGCTGGAAGGCAGGTTTATGGGATTCCGTCCTTCCCCGGGCTGCATATAAACTTTAAACAGGGCAGGAATTCAGTGTCTCCCAAACCTACTGACCTCAGCTTAGTGAGCAGTGTCCCCAGCAGCTCTGTTCTGAAATAGCCCCAACCCCAGCATGTAGGAACTGAGTCTTACTACATGACTGTGAGTAAGGTATAAGATGGTGTGGAGTGTCAGGGCTGCACTGTCTGACATAACTAGCTTCGGCATTGTCTTCCTGTAGTCCTGCTCTTTGTGAAAGGGACCAGAATGGCAACACTGTGGATCAGCGGTTAGAACTGATGCCTTTCAGGGCTGAAGTCCTGAGTTCGATTCCACCCTTGGACACATCTGCAAGGAGTTTGTATATTCTCCCCGTGCTTGCGTGGGTTTCCTCTGGGCACTCCGGTTTCCCCCACAATCATAAAGACATACTGATAGGTTGTATGTGTCCAATAAATGTGCTTAGATTGTAAGCTCTTCGGGGCAGGGCCTGATGTGAATGTATACATGTAATTGTAAAGCGCTATGGAAGATATTAGCGCTATATAAATCCACAATAATAATAATAATGGGCATGAGGGCATTATATATTTACCTGCTTGGGCTGTACATGAGAGCAACTTACATTTACCAGTCTGTTTGGGCTGGGCATGAGGGCAGGTGATTACCATCTGGTCTATCAGTTAAAGGGACTGTACACCCCTCTGTGCAAAAATCTTTATCTTGTGCAAACCCCCCCCCCCCCAAATACTGGACATCGTTTTAATTAAAATCATTAATTCTGCTCCCACCCAGAGATCTTCTACTTCCCAGCTACGTGATCCACCGCAGCTTCCGGTCTCCTCACTCCCTCTCTGGGAATGGCAGTCAGTGATTGGCCGTGACGTCACTGACACTGACTGCCTTACCAGTGCAGACCCCCAGCGGTGGATCGAGGAGGAGCTGGTAAGTATAAAATCTCTGGCTGGGAGCAGAATTACAGATTTTAAATAAAACGATGTCCAGGTTTTGGGGGGTTTGTACACGATACAGAGGGGTGGACATTCCCTTTAATATAACCTCCCACACGTCATCTCTGGATAGCAGCATTTCCACAGCTGATGATAATCCTTATTCAGTTTGTCTCCCATGTACACAACCGATCACAGGGGATTTCTTCACTTCACTGCACTGTTTGCTGGGCCCATAACCTCTTGGCAGAATTGTCTATGGTGTAGATGACATGGGGAGCACACGGTATAGTAACCTGTCAATAACAGCAACATTGTAACATCACATGTGCTCACAGGATCATAGAGATCTATAAGGATGAGAGAGAGTAACATTCACTATAGAGTATGGCAGATTTAACAATAACTTATTAAACACACTGCCTCCTGTGGTCAACCTGTGTAATACATTCTGTTTAAGCTTAAAGGGGAATTTCAGTGCAATAACATATACTTTTAAGGAAAAAAGAGCAGTATTTTTCCATCCCAATGGCCTTAACCTGCCCATTCAGCATTGTGTCTGTGTATAAATAAATGCAACCGAAATACTGACTTCCTGTTTGCAGGACCCCTAGTAGAGAACGTTATGGTCTTGCCCTTGACCCAGCACCTGGGTTGATTCAGCTGCTCAGTAGAGATCTGAGCATATTTGACCCATCCAACAGCCAATCAGTAGAAATTACTGTTAGGAACATTCCAAGGAAGTGGTGCATCCTGGGAAGAAGAAGGACCATTAGAACCTGAAATGTCAGTCACTAATGTCAACAGCAGGGAACAGCAAAGGGGGATAAAATCAACTGATTGTTTACAATGGAAGAGAATACGTAGAATAACTAGGTATGTATATCTGTTGTATTCAATTAGATCAACTGGACTTGAAATGTAGTTCTTGAAGACGTTTCGCTAGTCATCCGACTGGCTTTCTCAATTCAGAATGACTTGTACAAGAATCTGTGGCACTTATGTACCCTGGAAAATCCCAATTAGCATATCACAGCCAGGTGTTAAGGGTGTGATTGGATAGTGGCTAAGAGGTGTCATAGGAACGCCCAGAGTAAGGTGTCAAAACAGCATTGTACATGGCAGACACTTGGTGTTGAACCCCCCCCACCTCTATTTAGGCTTGGTTTCTTTATTTTCACATAAATGGCCTCCTTAACACCTCTCTTGAACCAGTCACGTTCCTTTGCCAGTATGTTAACATTACAATCTTCAAAGGTATGTCCTTTATCCTTAAGATGCAGGTACACGGCTGAGTCCTGACCCGAGGAATTGGCTCTTCTGTGCTGGGCATAATTGCCACAGATTCTTATACAAGTCATTCTGAATTGAGAAAGCCAGTCGGATGACTAGCGAAATGTCTTCAAGAACTACATTTCAAGTCCAGTTGATTTAATTGAATACAACAGATATACCATGACCTGGATGAATGAATATTACAGATATACCATGACCTGGATGGATGAATATTACAGATATACCGTGACCTTGATGGATGAATATTACAGATATACCATGACCTGGATGGATGAATATTACAGATATACTGTGACCTGGATGGATAAATATTACAGATATACCATGACCTGGATGAATGAATATTACAGATACACCATGACCTGGATGGATGAATATTACAGATATACCATGACCTGGATGGATGAATATTACAGATATACCGTGACCTGGATGAATGAATATTACAGATATACCATGACCTAGATGGATGAATATTACAGATATACCAAGACCTGGATGGATGAATATTACAGATATACCATGACCTGGATGGATAAATATTACAGATATACCATGACCTGGATGGATGAATATTACAGATATACCATGACCTGGATGAATGAATATTACAGATATACCATGACCTGGATGGATGAATATTACAGATATACCGTGACCTGGATGGATGAGAACCTTCACAAGCATAGTGGTTTATGTCCTCATCCTGGATACAAAGCATAGATATAGGAAGAGGAGTGGGGAGGAGGTAAGTATAATTGTCCTTAAAGGATCCAGGACTGTGTCTTTGAACCTAATAACCTGGTAATTATTTCTCATTACAGGGGCCATCCCAGGAGGGATCTTCATCCAATCAGACCTGAACCTTCTCATATCTTTAACCTCTGTCATCCTATTGGCTGTTATGTAGATACTGTAACCTCTGTCATCATATTGACTATTATGTAGATACTGTAACCTCTGTCATCCTATTGGCTGTTATGTAGATACTGTAACCTCTGTCATCATATTGACTATTATGTAGATACTGTAACCTCTGTCATCCTATTGGCTATTATGTAGATACTGTAACATCTGTCATCCTATTGGCTATTATGTAGACAACTGTATGTCCGGTCTTGGTCACAGGCTCAGAGTATTCAAGGGTGTAACCATGATATTCTCTAAGTCCGTATATTCTCATATTCACTCAATATAAAATATTCACATTTAGGAAATACAGACTGTTGATCCTTGAGTCGGTCCCCCGGTGTTAAACTGGCCATGAACATACATTGATTTACATCCCTACACTCTGTATATGGATCAGTTATTCATGTTACCACATACACCACAATTATTATTGCCTTAGATACATGGCCAATAAACAGCAAATCCTGTTAGATTCTATAGATATGGCCAACTTTCCTTTATTTGGTACCTTATTAATCTGTAAACGAAAGTTCATCCCTGGAATTCCATTTGTGTGACCTGAATGTCATCAGACCCTCTGTCCAATCATAATGTGCAGTTAGATTGTCTCTGTCCAATCATAATGTGCAGTTAGATTGTCTCTGTCCAATCATAATGTGCAGTTAGATTGTCTCTGTCCAATCATAATGTGCAGTTTGATTGTCTCTGTCCAATCATAATGTGCAGTTAGATTATCTCTGTCCAATCATAATGTGCAGTTAGATTGTCTATGTCCAATCATAATGTGCAGTTAGATTGTCTATGTCCAATCATAATGTGCGTCATTGTCTGGGTCACACTCACTGTTATCATTGGTTGGGTGAAATAATTCACTTCCCTTTCCCCGTTTCCTTTGTATTTTTACCTCTGATTTTTTCCGATATTAAAACTGGAAAATCAATAATAATTATAAAATATTAAAAGTCTCATATTAAAGGGATGTTGAATTGTTTTTTTCTTGCCTGTATAATAACATATCATTACCTGTATCTCTGATGCTGTATTGGTTAACTGAACCAGTTGAAGGAATTACCTGATCTTTGGTTCTGTATTGGTTAACTGAAACAGTTAAAGGAAATACATGATCTCTGGTGCTGTATTGGTTAACTGAACCAGTTAAAGGGTAACTGTGGTCTCAAATTCTTCCAAACTAGTAAGAATGATATAAAAAGCCTTCCATCTTACCTTCAAAATAAAACCTAAATCACGTCTCTAGATAAAATTTGTGAGAAGTTATTGCTGCAAAAGATCAGCAATGTAACTTCCTGGTGCTTTTAGCCATGTGACCAGCTTGTAGTCATGTGACCAGACTTTGCCTGCATTAATAGGCTCCCCTTCTCAACTGTCAATTTTTTCCTCAGATACTTCCTGATTTCCGTAGTAAATAAGTCTTAACTGAGCATGCTTCTCCCCAGGGGAGGACAGGCAGGGCAGAGGTCAGGTGATGTCACTCAACCTACTGGAAGCAGGAAATTTGAACATTCACCCCAATGTAATTTCTCACAGGCTCCAGCCAGAGATGTGATTGTTGGCTATGTGTAAAGGAAATGCTGCAGGCTTTCATTTAACCCTAACTTGTTTTCAGACCAAAGTTGCCCTTTAAAGGAATTACCTCATCTCCAGTGCTGTATTGGTTAACTGAACCAGTTAAAGGAATTACCTGTATCTCTGGTGCTGTATTGGTTAACTGAACCAGTTAAAGGAATTACCTGATCTCTGGTGCTGTATTGGTTAACTGAACCAGATAAAGGAATTACCTGTATCTCTGGTGCTGTATTGGTTAACTGAACCAGTTAAAGGAATTACCTGTATCTCTGGTGCTGTATTGGTTAACTGAACCAGATAAAGGAATTACCTGTATCTCTGGTGCTGTATTGGTTAACTGAACCAGATAAAGGAATTACCTGTATCTCCGGTGCTGTATTGGTTAACTGAACCAGTTAAAGGAATTACCTGATCTCTGGTGCTGTATTGGTTAACTAAACCAGTTAAAGGAATTACCTGATCTCTGGTGCTGTATTGGTTAACTGAACCAGATAAAGGAGTTACCTGTATCTCTGATGCTGTATTGGTTAACTGAACCAGATAAAGGAATTACCTGATCTCTGGTGCTGTATTGGTTAACTGAAGCAGATAAAGGAATTACCTGTATCTCTGGTGCTGTATTGGTTAACTGAACCAGATAAAGGAATTGCCTGTTTATCTGATGCTGTATTGGTTAACTGAACCAGATAAAGTAATTACCTGATCTCTGGTGCTGTATTGGTTAACTCAACCAGATAAAGGAATTACCTGTATCTCTGGTGCTGTGTTGGTTAACTGAACCAGATAAAGGAATTACCTGATCTCTAGTTCTGTATTGGTTAACTGAACCAGTTAAAGGATTTACCTGTATCTCTGGTGCTGTATTGGTTAACTGAACCAGTTAAAGGAATTACCTGTATCTCTGGTGCTGTATTGGTTAACTGAACCCAGATAAAGGCATTACCTGATCTCTTGGTGCTGTATTGGTTAACTGAAGCAGATAAAGGAATTACCTGTATCTCTGGTGGCTGTATTGGTTAACTGAACCAGATAAAGGAATTGCCTGTGTTATTCTGAGTGCTGTATTGGTTAACTGAACCAGATAAAGGAATTACTTATCTCTGGTGCTGTATTGGTTAACTCAACAACCAGATAAAGGAATTACCTGTATCTCTGGTGCTGTGGGTTAACTGAACCAGTATAAAGGATTACCTGATCTCTATTCTGTATTGGTTAACTGACCAGTTAAAGGATTTACCTGTATCTCTGGTGCTGTATTGGTTAACTGAACCAGTTAAAGGAATTACCTGTATCTCTGGTGCTGTATTGGTTAACTGAACCAGATAAAGGAATTGCCTGTATCTCTGATGCTGTATTGGTTAACTGAACCAGATAAAGTAATTACCTGATCTCTGGTGCTGTATTGGTTAACTGAACCAGATAAAGGAATTACCTGTATCTCTGGTGCTCTATTGGTTAACTGAACCAGATAAAAGAATTACTGATCTCTGGTTCTGTATTGGTTAACTGAACCAGATAAAGGAACCTGTATCTCTGGTGCTGTATTGGTAACTGAACCAGATAAAGGAATTACCTGATCTCTGGTGCTGTATTGGTTAACTGAACCAATAAAGGATTACCTGTATCTCTGGTGCTGTATGGGTTAACTGACCAATAAAGGAATTACCTGATCTCTGGTGCTGTATTGGTTAAACTGAACCAGTTAAAGGAATTACCTGTATCTCTGGTGCTGTATTGGTTAACCTGAACAGATAAAGGAATTACCTGATCTCTGGTGGCTGTATTGGTTAACTGAACCAGTTAAAGGAATTACCTGTATCTCTGTTGCTGTATTGGTTAACTGAACCAGTTAAAGGAATTACCTGTATCTTGGTGCTGTATTGTTAACTGAACCAGATAAAGGAATTACCTGTATTCTGGTGCTGTATTGGTTAACTGAACCAGTTAAAGAATTACCTGTATCTCTGATGCTGTATTGGTTAACTGAACCAGTTAAGGAATTACCTGTATCTCTGGTGCTGTATTGGTTAACTGAACCAGATAAAGGAATTACCTGATCTCTGTTCTGTATTGGTTAACTGAACCATTTAAGGGAATTACCTGTATCTCTGTGCTGTATTGGTTAACTGAACCAGATAAAGGAATTCCTATCTCTGGTGCTGTATTGGTTAACTGAACCAGTATAAGGATTAACCTGTATCTCTGGTGCTGTATGGTTAACTGAACCAGATAAAAGATTACCTGTATCTCTGGTGCTGTATTGGTTAACTGAACCAGATAAAGGAATTCCACTGTATCTCTGGTGCTGTATTGGTTTTGGTTAACTGAACCAATAAGGAATTACCTGACTGGTGGCTGTTTGGTTACTAAACCAGTTAAAGGAATAACCTATCTCTGTGCTGTATTGGTTAATTGAACCAGATAAAGGAATTACCTGATCTCTGGTGCTGTATTGGTTAACTGAACCATTAAAAAGGAATTACCTGTACTCTGGTGCTGTTTGGTTAACTGAAAAGATAAGGATTACCTGTATCTCCGGTTCTTTATTGGTTAACAACCAGTTAAAGGAATTACCTGTATCTCTGGTGCTGTATTGGTTAACTGAACAAGATAAAGGAATTACCTGTATCTCTCGTTCTGTATTGGTTAACTAAACCAGTTAAAGGAATTACCTGTATCTCTGGTGCTGTATTGGTTAACTGAAACAGATAAAGGAATTACCTGATCTCTGGTGCTGTATTGGTTAACTGAACCAGTTAAATGAATTACCTTTATCTCTGGTGCTGTATTGGTTAACTGAACCAGATAAAGGAATTACCTGTATCTCTGGTGCTGTATTGGTTAACTGAACCAGTTAAGAATTACCTGTATCTCTGGTGCTGATTGGTTAACTGAACCAGTTAAGGAATTACCTGTATCTCTGGTGCTGTATTGGTTACTGAACCAGATAAAGGAATTACCTTATCTCTGGTGCTGTATTGGTTAACTGAACCAGTTAAAGGATTACCTTTATCTCTGGTGCTGTATTGGTTAACTGAACCAGATAAAGGAATTACCTGTATCCTGGTGCTGTATTGGTTAACTGAACCAGTTAAAGGATTACCTGTATCTCTGTGCTGTATTGGTTAACTGAACCAGATAAAGGAATTACTGGTATCTCTGGTGATGTATTGGTTAACTGAAACCAGATAAAGAATTACCTGATCTCTGGTGCTGTATTGGTTACTAAACCAGTTAAAGGAATTACCTGTATCTCTGGTGCTGTATTGTTAACTGAACAGATAAAGGAATTACCGTATCTCCGTTCTGTATTGTTAACTAACCAGTTAAGGAATTACCTGTATCTCTGGTGCTGTATTGGTTAACTGAAACAGATAAAGGAATTACCTGTATCTCTGGTGCTGTATTGGTTAACTGACCATTTAAATGAATTACCTTATCTCTGGTGCTGTATTGGTTAACTGAACCAGATAAAGGAATTACCTATCTCTGGTGCTGTATTGGTTACTGAACCAGTTAAAGGATTACCTGTATCTTTCTGGTGCTGTATTGGTTAACTGAACCAGTTAAAGGAATTACCTGTATCTCTGATTGCTGTATTGGTTAACTGAACCAGTTAAAGGAATTACCTGTATCTCTGGTGCTGTATTGGTTAACTGACCAGATAAAGGAATTTCCTGATCTCTGGTTCTGTATTGGTTAACTGAACCAGTTTACAGGAATTACCTGTATCTCTGGTGCTGTATTGGTTTAACTGAACCAATAAAGGAATTACCTGATCTCTGTGCTATATTGGTTACTGAACCATTAAAGGAATTACCTTATCTCTGGTGCTGTATTGGTTAACTGAACCAGATAAAGGAATTACCTGTATCTCTGGTGCTGTATTGGTTAACTGAACCAATAAAGGAATTACCTATACTCTGGTGCTGTATTGGTTAACTGAACCATTAAAGGAATAACCTGTATCTCTGGTGCTGTATTGGTTAACTGAACAGAAAAGGAATTACCTGTATCCCGGTTCTGTATTGGTAACTAAACCAGTTAAGGAATTACCTGTATCTCTGTGCTGTATTGGTTAACTGAACCAGATAAAGGAATTACTGTATCTCTGGTGATGTATTGGTTAACTGAACCAGATAAAGGAATTACCTGATCTCTGGTCTGTATTGGTTAACTGAACCAGTTAAAGGAATTACCTGTATCTCTGGTGCTGTATTGGTTAACTGAACAAGATAAAGGAATTACCTGTATCTCCGGTTCTGTATTGGTTAACTAAACCAGTTAAAGGAATTACCTGTATCTCTGGTGCTGTATTGGTTAACTGAAACAGATAAAGGAATTACCTGATCTCTGGTGCTGTATTGGTTAACTGAACCAGTTAAATGAATTACCTGTATCTCTGGTGCTGTATTGGTTAACTGAACTAGATAAAGGAATTACCTGTATCTCTGGTGCTGTATTGGTTAACTGAACCAGTTAAAGGAATTACCTGTATCTCTGGTGCTGTATTGGTTAACTGAACCAGTTAAAGGAATTACCTGTATCTCTGATGCTGTATTGGTTAACTGAACCAGTTAAAGGAATTACCTGTATCTCTGGTGCTGTATTGGTTAACTGAACCAGATAAAGGAATTACCTGATCTCTGGTTCTGTATTGATTAACTGAACCAGTTAAAGGAATTACCTGTATCTCTGGTGCTGTATTGGTTAACTGAACCAGATAAAGGAATTACCTGATCTCTGGTGCTGTATTGGTTACTGAACCAGTTAAAGGAATTACCTGTATCTCTGGTGCGTGTATTGGTTACACTGAACCAGATAAAGGAATTACCTGTATCTCTGGTGCTGTATGGTAACTGAACCAGATAAAGGAATTACCATATCTCTGGTGCTGTATTGGTTAACTGAACCAGTTAAGAATTACCTGTATCTCTGGTGCTGTATTGGTTAACTGAACAGATAAGGAATTACCTGTATCTCCGGTTCTGTATTGGTTAACTAAACCAGTTAAAGGAATTACCTGTATCTCTGTGTCTGTATTGGTTAACTGAACCAGATAAAGGAATTACTGGTATCTCTGGTGATGTATTGGTTAACTGAACCAGTATAAAGGAATTACCTGATCTCTGTTCTGTATTGGTTAACTGACCCAGTTAAAGAATTACCTGATCTCTGGTGCTGTATTGGTTAACTGAACCAGTTAAAGGAATTACCTGTATCTCTGTTGCTGTATTGGTTAACTGAACAAGATAAAGAAATTACCTGTATCTCCGGTTCTGTATTGGTTAACTAAACCAGTTAAAGGAATTACCTGATCTCTAGTGCTGTATTGGTTAACTGAACCAGTTAAATAAATTACCTGTATCTCTGGTGCTGTATTGGTTAACTAAACCAGTTAAAGGAATTACCTGTATCTCTGGTGCTGTATTGGTTAACTGAACCAGTTAAAGGAATTCCTGTATCTCTGGTGCGGTATTGGTTAACTAAACCATTTAAAGGAATTTCCTGTATCTCTGGTGCTGTATTGGTTAACTGAACCAGATAAAGGATTACCTGTATCTCGGTGCTGTATTGGTTAACTGAACCAGTTAAAGGAATTACCTGTATCTCTGGTGCTGTATTGGTTAACTGAACCAGATAAAGGAATTACCTGTCTCTGGTGCTGTATTGGTTAACTGAACCAGATAAAGAATTACCTGATCTCTGGTGCTGTATTGGTTAACTAAACAGATAAAGAATTACCTGTATCTCTGGTGCTGTATTGGTTAACTTAACCAGTTAAAGGAATACCTGTATCTCTTCTGTGCTGTATTGGTTAACTAACCAGTTAAAGGAATTACCTGTATCTCTGTGGCTGTATTGGTTACATGAACCATTAAAGGAATTACCTGTATCTCTGGTGCTGTATGGTTAACTAAACCAGTTAAAGGAATTACCTGTATCTCTGTGCTGTATTGGTTAACTGAACCAGATAAAGGAATTACCTGTATCTCTGGTGCTGTATTGGTTACTGAACCAGATAAAGGAATTACCTGATCTCTGGTGCTGTATTGGTTAACTGAACCAGATAAAGGAATTACCTGATCTCTGGTGCTGTGTATTGGTTAACTGACCAGTTAAAGGATTCCTGTATCTCTGGTGCTGTATTGGTTAACTGAACCAGATAAAGGAATTACCTGATCTCTGGTGCTGTATTGGTTAACTAAACCAGTTAAAGGAATTACCTGTATCTCTGGTGCTGTATTGGTTAACTGAACCAGATAAAGGAATTACCTGTATATCTGGTGCTGTACTGGTTAACTGAACCAGATAAAGGAATTACCTGTACTCTGGTGCTGTATTGGTTAACTGACCAGTAAAGGAATTACCTGTATCTCTGGTGCTGTATGGGTAACTGAACCAGATAAATGAATTACCTGATCCTGGTGCTGTATTGGTTAACTGAAACAGATAAAGGATAACCTGATCTCTGGTGCTGTATTGGTTAACTAAACCAGTTAAGGAATTCGTTTACTCTGGTGCTGTATTGGTTAACTGAACCAGATAAAGGAATTACCTGTATATCTGGTGCTGTACTGGTTAACTGAACCAGATAAAGGAATTACCTGTATCTGTGGTGCTGTATTGGTTAACTGAACCAGATTAAAGGAATTACCTGATCTCTGGTGCTGTATTGGTTACCTGAACCATTAAAGAATTACCTGTATCTCTGTGCTGTATTGGTTAACTGAACCAGAAAAGGAATGACCTGATCTCTGGTGCGTATTGTTTAACTGAACCAGATAAAGGAATTACCTGATCTCTGTGTGCTGTATTGGTTACCTGAACCAGTTAAAGGAATTACCTGTATCTCTGTGTGCTGTATTGGTTAAAGAACCAGATAAAGGAATTACCTGATCTCTGGTGCTGTATTGGTTAACTGAACCATTTAAAGGAATTACCTGTATCTCTGGTGCTGTATGGTTAACTGAGCCAGATAAAGGAATTACCTGATCTCTGGTGCTGTATTGGTTAACTGAACCAGAAAGGAATTACCTGTATCCCTAGTGCTGTATTGGTTAACTGAACCAATGAATTACCTGATCTCTGGTGCTGTTGGTTAACTGAACCAGATAAGGAATTACCTGATCTCTGGTGCTGTATTGGTTAACTGAACCAGATAAAGGAATTACCTGATCTCTGGTGCTGTATTGGTTACCTGAACCAGTTAAAGGAATTACCTGTATCTCTGGTGCTGTATTGGTTAACTGAACCAGATAAAGGAATTACCTGATCTCTGGTTCTGTATTGGTTAACTGAACCAGATAAAGGAATTACCTGATCTCTGGTGCTGTATTGGTTAACTGAACCAGTTAAAGGAATTACCTGTATCTCTGGTGCTGTACTGGGTTAACTAAACCAGTTAAAGGAATTACCTGTATCTCTGGTGCTGTATTGGTTAACTGAACCAGATAAAGGAATTACCTGTATCTCTGGTGCTGTATGGGTAACTGAACCAGTTAAAGGAATTACCTGTATCTCTGGTGCTGTATTGTTTTAACTGAACCAGATAAGGAATTACCTGTATCTCTGGTGCTGTATTGGTTAACTGACCAGATAAAGGAATTACCTGATCCTGGTGCTGTATTGGTTAACTGAATCAGTTAAAGGAATTACCTATATCTCTGGTGCTGTATTGGTTAACTGAACCAGATAAAGGTACCTGTATCTCTGGTGCTGTATTGGTTAACTGAACCAGATAAGAATTACCTGATCTCTGGTGCTGTATTGTTTAACTAAACCAGTTAAAGGAATTACCTGTATCTATCTGGTGCTGTATTGGTTAACTGAACCAGATAAAGGAATTACCTGTATATTCGGTGCTGTCTGGTTATCGAACTAATAAAGAATTACCTGATCTCTGGTGCTGTATTGGTTACTGAACCAGATAAAGGAATTACCTGTATCTCTGGTGCTGTTATTGGTTAACTGAACCAGTTAAAAGGAATTACCTGTATCTCTGGTGCTGTATGGTTAACTACCAGATAAAGGAATTACCTGTATCTCTGGTGCTGTATTGGTTAACTGAACCAGATAAAGGAATTACCTGTATATGGTGCTGTTTGGTTACCTGAACCAGTTAAAGGAATTACGTGTATCTGGTGCTGTATTGGTTAACTGAACCAGATAAAGGAATTACCTGTATCCTGGTGCTGTATTGGTTAACTGACCCAGATAAAGGAATTACCTGATCTCTGGTGCTGTATTGGTTAACTGAACCAGTTAAAGGAATTACCTGTATCTCTGTGCGGTATTGGTTAACTAACCAGTTAAGGAATTACCTGTATCTCTGGTGCTGTATTGGTTAACTGAACCAGATAAAGGATTACCTGATCTCTGGTGCTGTATTGGTTAACTAAACCAGTTAAAGGAATTACCTGTATCTCTGGTGCTGTATTGGTTAACTGAACCAGATAAAGGAATTACCTGTATATCTGGTGCTACGGTTAACTGAACCAGATAAGGAATTACCTGTATCTCTGGTGCTGTATTGGTTAACTGGAACCAGATAAAGGAATTACCTGATCTCTGGTGCTGATTGGTTAACTGAACCAGTTAAAGGAATTACCTGTCTCTGGTGCTGTACTGGTTAACTAAACCAGTTAAAGGAATTACCTGTATCTCTGGTGCTGTATTGGTTAACTGAACCAGATAAGGAATTACCTGTATCTCTGGTGCTGTATTGGTTAACTGAACCAGTTAAAGGAATTACGTGTATCTCTGTGTCTGTATTGGTACACTGAACCAGTAGGAATTACCTGTATCACTGGTGCTGTATTGGTTAACTGAACAGATAAAGGAATACCTGATCTCTGGTGCTGTATTGGTTAACTGAACACGTTAAAGGAATTACCTGTATCTCTGGTGCTGTATTGGTTAACTAACCAGTTAAAGGAATTACCTGTATTCTCTGGTGGCTGTATTGTTTACTGAACCAGATAAAGGAATTACCTGATATCTGGTGCTGTACGGTTAACTGAACCAGATAAAGGAATTACCTGTATCTCGGGTTCTGTATGGTTAACTGAACCAGATAAGGAATTACCTGATCTCTGGTGCTGTATTGGTTAACTGAACCAGTTAAAGGAATTACCTGTATCTCTGGTGCTGTACTGGTTAAAACTACCATTTAAAGGAATTACCTGTATCTCTGGTGCTGTATTGGTTAACTGAACCAGATAAAGGAATACCTGTATCTCTGGTGCTGTATTGGTTAACTGAACCAGTTAAAGGAATTACCTGTATCTCTGGTGCGGTATTGGTTAACTGAACCAGATAAGGAATTCCCTGTATCTCTGGTGCTGTATTGGTTAACTGAACCAGATAAAGGAATTACCTATCTCTGGTGCTGTATTGGTTAACTAATCAGTTAAAGGAATTACCTATATCTCTGGGGCTGTATTGGTAACTGAACCAGAATAAGGAATTACCTGTATCTCTGGTGCTGTATTGGTTAACTGAACCAGATAAAGGAATTACCTGATCTCTGGTGCTGTATTGGTTAACTAAACCAGTTAAAGGAATTACCTGTATCTCTGGTGCTGTATTGGTTAACTGAACCAGATAAAGGAATTACCTGTATATCTGGTGCTGTACTGGTTAACTGAACCAGATAAAGAATTACCTGTATCTCTGGTGCTGTATTGGTTAACTGAACCAGATAAAGGAATTACCTGTATCTCTGGTGCTGTATTGGTTAACTGAACCAGTTAAAGAATTACCTGTATCTCTGGGGCTGTATTGGTTAACTGAACCAGATAAAGGAATACCTGTATCTCTGGTGCTGTATTGGTTACTGAACAGATAAGGAATACCTGTATATCTGGGGCTGCATTGGTTACTGAACCAGTTAAAGGAATTACGTGTATCTCTGGTGCTGTATTGGTTAACTGAACCAATAAAGGAATTACCTGTATCACTGGTGCTGTATTGGTTAACTGAACCAGATAAAGGAATTACCTGATCTCTGTGGCTGTATTGGTTAACGGAACCAGTTAAAGGAATTACCTGTATCTCTGGTGCTGTATTGGTTAACTAAACCAGTTAAGGAATTACCTGTATCTCTGGTGCTGTATTGGTTAACTGAACCATAAAGGAATTACCTGTATATCTGGTGCTGTACTGGTTAACTGAACCAGATAAAGGAATTACCTGTATCTCTGGTGCTGTATGGTTAACTGAACAGTAAGGAATACCTGATCTCTGGTGCTGTATTTACTGAACCAGTAAGGAATTACCTTATCTGCTGGTGCTGTATTGGTTAACTGAACCAGATAAAGGAATTACCTGATCTCTGCTGCTGTATTGGTTAACTGAACCAGTTAAAGGAATTACCTGTATCTATCTGGTGCTGTATTGGTTAACTGAACCAGATAAAGGAATTACTGATCTCTGGTGCTGTATGGTTAACTGAACCAGTTAAGCAATTACCTGTATCTCTGGTGCTGTATGGTAACTGAACCAGAATAAGGATTACCTGATCTCTGGTGCTGTATTGGTTAACTGAACCAGTATAAAGGAATTACCTGTATCTCGGTGCTGTATTGGTTAACTGAACCAGATAAAGGAATTACCTGATCTCTGGTGCTGCATTGGTTAACTGAACCAGTTAAGGAATTACCTGTATCTCTGGTGCTGTATTGGTTAACTGAACCAGTAAAGGAATTACCTGTATCTCTGGTGCTGATGGTTAACTGAACCAGATAAAGGAATTACCTGATCTCTGGTGCTGTATTGGTTAACTGAACCAGATAAGGAATTACCTGTATCTGGTGCTGTATTGGTTAACTGAACCAGATAAAGGAATGACCTGATCTCTGGTCTGTATTGGTTAACTGAACCAGATAAGGAATTACCTTCTCTCTGGTGCTGTATTGTTAACTGAACCAGATAAAGGAATTACCTTATCTCTGGTGCTGTATTGGTTAACTAACCAGATAAAGGAATTACCTGTACTCTTGTGCTGTATTGGTTAATTAACCAGATAAAGGAATTACCTGTATCTCTGGTGCTGTATTGGTTAACTGAACCAGATAAGGAATACCTGTATCTCTGGTGCTGTTTGGTTAACTGAACCAGATAAAGGAATTACCTGATCTCTGGTGCTGTATTGGTTAACTGAACCAGATAAGGAATTACCTGTATCTCTGGTGCTGTATTGGTTAACTGAACCAGATAAAGGAATTACCTGTATCTCTGGTGCTGTATTGGTTAACTGAACCAGATAAAGGAATTACCTGATCTCTGGTTCTTTATTGGTTAACTGAACCAGATAAAGGAATTACCTGATCTCTGGTGCTGTATTGGTTAACTGAACCAGATAAAGGAATTACTTGTATCTCTGGTCCTGTATTGGTTAACTGAACCAGTTAAAGGAATTACCTGTATATCTGGTGCTGTATTGGTTAACTGAACCAGTTAAAGGAATTACCTGATCTCTGGTGCTGTATTGGTTAACTGAACCAGTTAAAGGAATTACCTGATCTATGGTGCTGTATTGGTTAACTGAACCAGTTAGGGAATTACCTGTATCTCTGGTGCTGTATTGGTTAACTGAACAGATAAGGAATTACCTGATCTCTGGTTCTGTATTGGTTAACTGAACCAGATAAAGGATTACCTGATCTCTGGTGCTGTTGGTTAACTGAACCGATTAAAGGAATTACCTGTATCTCTGGTGCTGTATTGGTTAACTGAACCAGATAAAGGAATTACCTGTATCTCTGGTGCTTTATGTGGTTAACTGAACCAGTTAAAGGAATTACCTGTATCTCTGGTGCTGTATTGGTTACCTGAACAGATAAGGAATTACCTGTATCTCTGGTGCTGTATTGTTAACTGAACCAGTTAAAGGAATACCTGTATCTCTGGTGCTGTATTGGTTAACTGAACCAGATAAAGGAATTACCTGTATCCTGGTGCTGTATTGTTAACTGAACCAGATAAAGGAATTACCTGTATCTCTGGTGCTGTATTGGTTAACTGAACCGATAGGAATTACCTGTATCTCTGGTGCTGTATTGGTAACTGAACCAGATAAAGGAATTACGTATCTCTGGTGCTGTATTGGTTAACTGAACCAGTTAAAGGAATTACCTGTATCTCTGGTGCTGTATTGGTTAACTGAACCAGTTAGGAATTACCTGTATCTCTGGTGCTGTATTGGTTAACTGAACCAGATAAAGAATTACCTGTATCTCTGGTGCTGTATTGGTTAACTGAACAGATAAAGAATTACCTGATCTCTGGTGCTGTATTGGTTAACTGAACCAGTTAAAGGAATTACCTGTATCTCTGGTGCTGTATTGGTTACTGAAACAGATAAAGGAATTACCTGTTACCTGGTGCTGTATTGGTTAACTGAACCAGTTAAAGGAATTACCTGTATCTCTGGTGCTGTATTGGTTAACTGAACCAGATAAAGGAATTACCTGTATCTCTGGTGCTGTATTGGTTAACTGAACCAGATAAAGGAATTACCTGATCTCTGGTGCTGTATTGGTTAACTGAACCAGATAAAGAATTACCTGTATCTCTGGTGCTGTATTGGTTAACTGAACCAGATAAAGGAATTACCTGTATCTCGGTGCTGTATTGGTTAACTGAACCGTTAAAGGAATTACCTGATCTCTGGTGCTGTATTGGTTAACTGAAACAGATAAAGGAATTACCTGATCTCTGGTGCTGTATTGGTTAACTGAACCAGTTAAAGGAATTACCTGTATCTCTGGTGCTGTATTGGTTAACTGAAACAGATAAAGGAATTACCTGATCTCTGGTGCTGTATTGGTTAACTGAACCAGTTAAGGAATTACCTGTATTCTTTGTGCTGTATTGGTAACTGAACCAGTTAAAGGAATTACCGTACTCTGGTCTGTAGTGTTAACTGAACAGTTAAAGGAATTACGTATCTCTGGTGCTGTATTGGTTAACTGAACCAGTTAAAGGAATTACCTGTATCTCTGGTGCTGTATTGGTTAACTGAACCAGATAAAGGAATTACCTGTATCTCTGGTGCTGTATTGGTTAACTGAACCAGATAAAGGAATTACCTGATCTCTGGTGCTGTATTGGTTAACTGAACCAGATAAAGGAATTACCTGATCTCTGGTGCTGTATTGGTTAACTGAACCAGTTAAAGGAATTACCTGATCTCTGGTTCTGTATTGGTTAACTGAACCAGATAAAGGAATTACCTGTATCTCTGGTGCTGTATTGGTTAACTGAACCAGATAAAGGAATTCCTGATCTCGGTGTCTGTATTGGTTAACTGTACCAGATAAAGGAATTACCTGTATCTCTGGTGCTGTATTGGTTAACTGAACCAGTTAAAGAATACCTGTATCTCTGTGCTGTATTGGTTAACGAACCAGATAAAGGAATTACCTGTACTTCTGTCCGTATTGGTTAACTGAACCAGATAAAGGAATTACCTGTATCTCTGGTGCTGTATTGGTTAACTGAACCAGATAAAGGAATTACCTGTATCTCTGGTGTCCTGCACAGTCACGGACAGAGGTTTAGTTAATGACCCAGATGTTGTGTTTGCAATTTACAGTTTCGGGGTTTCAGGTGACGATTCACATTGTGTTTAGTGATCAGATCCATATTAATCCATTGGAAAGACATTTATTGATATAAAAAGTTCTAACTTTATCATTAAATCCATTGTCACTGTGTCCCTGACACAACATGACCAGAATTTCATTACAATATACAGTAGTGCTATGATTAACATGGGGGGGGGTGTGAACGAGACCAGATGGACCAGACATGTCCCTGACGAAAATGGCCAAATTGGAGTCTGCAATGACCATTCAACAACTGTTACAGTGACAATTATCAGACGTCTGCATGAGGTTTAATGCTGTGGTGCAAGGGGACATTGCCCTGCATTCCCACATCCTCTGGCAGTCATTACCTACAGTACTGCCCACCTAGTCTGTGTATGACCGTACTGTACATACATGTGGGTCGCTGCTTGATAGTTCACACACACAAGCTGCTAGAATAGTCCCAGCATGTGTGTAGCGCCATGGGCGGAGGGTTGACTATTAATATAGGGAAGGATTGACACAATGTTTAGGCCCCATCCCTCCCCTTAACCACAATTAGTACAATTTGTGACAGTGAGTGTGAGTGTAGGAGGGATAGTGTGAGAATGTAACTGTCAGTGAGTGTGAGAGAGAGTGTAGGAGGGATAGTGTGAGAATGTAACTGTCAGTGAGTGAGAGAGATTGTAGGAGGGATAGTGTGAGAATGTAACTGTCAGTGAGTGGGGAGAGAGTGTGTAGGAGGGATAGTGTGAGAATGTAACTGTCAGTGAGTGTGAGAGAGAGTGTAGGAGGGATAGTGTGAGAATGTAACTGTCATGAGTGTGAGAGAGAGTGTAGGAGGGATAGTGTGAGAATGTAACTGTCAGTGAGTGGAGAGAGAGTGTAGGAGGGATAGTGTGAGAATGTAACTGTCAGTGAGTGTGAGAGAGAGTGTAGGAGGGATAGTGTGAGAATGTAACTGTCAGTGAGTGTGAGAGAGAGTTTAGAGAGGGATAGTGTGAGAATAACTGTCAGTGAGTGTGAGAGAGATGTAGGAGGGATAGTGTGAGAAGTAACTGTCAGTGAGTGTGAGAGAGAGTGTAGGAGGGATAGTGTGAAGATGTAACGGTCAGTGAGTGTGAGAGAGAGTGTAGGAGGGATAGTGTGAGAATGTAACTGTCGTGAGTGTGAGAGAGAGTGTAGGAGGGATGTGTGGAGAATAACTGTCAGTGAGTGTGAGAGAGTGTAGGAGGGATATTGTGAGAATGTACTGTCAGTGAGTGTGAAGAGAGTGTAGGAGGGATAGTGTGAGAATGTAACTGTCAGTGAGTGTAGAGTGATGAGAGGATAGTGTGAGAATGTAACTGTCAGTGAGTGTGAGAGAGAGTGTAGGAGGGATAGTGTGAGAATGTAACTGTCAGTGAGTGTGAATGTGTGAGTTTCATAGGGAGATGTAATCGTGGCCATACACATTAGCGGTGTTAGGTGAATTCCATTGTGGACCGACAGGAATTACCCAATAGCGGGCGTGTGCCAACCAACGTACGTAGAATACGATTGGTCAGGAAAGATGGAGAATCGCCTCCCTTCAATGTAAAGATTACTATCGGCTCGTTCATGGCTGCATGACCAACCGTATGGGTGATCAGTTGGGCCCATGTGTGCGGCTCCCATTGCATTGTGCTGACAGATACCAGTGCGATGGAAATCACATGTGTATGAGCCTTTAGAAATAGTGAGTGCCACTCCCATTCAATCTTTTACACTAGAGGGACCATATGGAATAAGCAGTGAAAACACGTACAATACGAATAACAAATTCCTTTATGATCAGTTGTAACAGGTTTGACCTCCAATAACTAATATTTGTTTATAGTTTTATCTGGAAGAATAAATGAATCTGATAACCCTAAACTTACATTAGGATGTTCCCTGCTAGGAACACATGGGACTACGAGAGAAGATAAGTGGGAGGTGCAGTAGAGCGAAGGGATTTAAAGGTTAAAAGTAGGGTATTGAATAGGATTCTTTGATGGGAAGCCACTCTATGGACTGAAGTATCAGTATTGCTGTCTCTCTCTAGGAGGGAGAAATTGTCTGAACTGCTGAGTTTAAGATCGACTGGAGAGGGGAGAGATGATAGGCCGGGAGCCCCAATGTACAAATGTAGCAAATCCAGCACCTTGATTGAGAAAGAACCAATCATGTAGCACACGTTTCTTTAATAAAGCTTTTTCTTTTTTTGCACAGCTTTAAAGCGGTGTCATCACATACTACACCTATGTTTGCATTGTGCTTGTGTTATCCAGTGGAAACCGGTGGTGTGAGGCATATCAATATTCACGGGTACTACATCTGGATACTCTGATACATCTGGATACTCTGACACATCTGGATACCCTGACTTGTTAAAAAAAAGGCTGGGAGCCCAATTAGAAGAATGTTACAGTAGTCAAGACGGGAGAGAATTGTTGTAATTGTAATATCACAGGATCTTAAACAATCAACACAAAAATGTTTTCTTTTTATACAGTATTTTGCTACTGGGTCGGCTTGTATAGAATAGCCTTAGGTATTCACACGTACTGTAAGGGATTCAATTTAAAGTCAAGCGGAAACACTAACCCAACAAATTTCATCCATCAATGGGATCAAATGGTTTATTTTGGAGAAAGTCTCCTTAGGAATGAGAGGTGGCGATAGGGAGAATATTTATGAAGAATACGCTGGCTCCCTCAGATACAATATAACGCTTCCTTATAATGGCCGCAGATGTATTGAAACAATATTACTAGAGATGTCCGAACTTCGCAAAATCCGGTCCGCTCGAGGATGCGCGAATTTTCGAAAAAATTTGAAAATTCGAAAATCCGCGAGTGGACCTATTAAAATGAAAAATTCTTCGAAAAGACGAGAAATCCTCGTAATTTCGAAAATTTTTGAAAACGTGGTTCGGAAAAGTTCGGAAGGCGGAAATCCGAAAAATCTGCGATATCCGCCGTTCACAAATGAGGGAAATCCGCCACGAATCCAGGTTCGGATCAGCGAACCGGGCCATCACTAAATATGACACGGATGTTACTATACGTCATCCAGGTACTGTCACCCACATAAGAAGCCGATTCTCATACTCCCTAAACCAGCTAGTATACGAGTAATAGAGAGACCTGACCCTGCTCATGCTGATACAACGAGGAGGGCGTAATGCAGGTATCGTACTCGTTTCAGTGATGATTTACTGCACGCTGTTTTCTGTAACTTGGAATATCTGTGCTGGTTCATATTGATTTTTAACCACATTGGTACTAATCATCATTAGGGTTAGGGATTCAGACTAGTCTCTATACCTATTTAAACTAGTAGAGCACTGAGTGCTTAGGGCTGCCCCATTTAACTGCAGCACTAGCTGATGGACTGAGAGGTTTCTCCCATCTATGTGTAGGGATAACATACAGCACTTTATACTGTTACCCTATATTTATTTCCCAACCCTTTTACATTTTTGATTGGTCCTATGAAGATTTTTACTTAATATGTCTGTCTTCTTATATTTATATTTTTAATGTATATCTAATAAAGTTGTATTTTTAACATATTGTTGTTCCTCTGGATGTTGTAAATACATAGGATGTGATATTAAAGGGGGATACTTTCTCTCTGTGTCTAATATATTGATAAATCCCCATCATCCACTCCTCATTCCCTGTGCATCCCTTCGCATTTTCTATTACTATTCAGACTGGAGGTTAGGGTTGGATGGGGGTCCCCTACATTATATCATTTTTGCAATATGGGGATGGAGACCCTTAAACATGTCTTCCACCTTTCTGCACATTGTAGTTTATAAGGGTAGGTGGGGAAAGGGTTGGGTTACTGTCTGGAATCCTTTCTTATTATCACCCCCAGCTACGTAGTTAAAGGATTGTTATAAGGAAATCCACTGCAGCTCCCATTATAATCCATTTCGGTCGTTGAACAAAAGGACCCTCAATGGAGATTCACAGTCGGTGACAATGTTGGAAGGTTTGCTTGTTACTTGTTACTGTAATGGAATGTTGTGTTATAATAATGTAAATTATCTCACTACTTGTGTGACATGAAAAGCTGAAAAGGAAGAAGAAATCTAGACAGGAAAAAGATTAAAAGATTTTGTAAGAAAAAAATTCATAAGAGACTTTTTGTAAGAATATTTTGTGTGAGAAAGTTTCTCTGTGGTGGTGTAAATATGTGTTATAATGTTCTGGTTGTGACAACTTGTGATAAATACAAAAAGTGTGAAATTGGGGTTTTACTTCCACATTTCTGATCATGAGAACAATGTTATTTGTAAGGTGTGATAAGATAAATATCCACATTGACCAACCTGTAAACATGACAAAGACTGTAGGAATCCCCTCTAAATGTTACTTACCTACATGTACTAATTCATATTATACAATGTCATATTAAATAGCTTTTTAAAAAAAGGCCTGGATAAGTTTCTAAAACTAAAAAATATTGAGAATTACTTGTACTAATACATATACTGTAGTTCTGGTTGGTACAGGGATACTATATAATATTGAGAATTACTGGTATTAATACATATACTGTAGTTCTGGTTGGTACAGGGATACTATATAATATTGAGAATTACTGGTATTAATACATATACTGTAGTTCTGGTTGGTACAGGGATACTATATACGGTAATATTGAGAATTACTGGTATTAATACATATACTGTAGTAGTTATGGTTGGTACAGGGATACTATATAATATTGAGAATTACTGGTATTAATACATATATTGTAGTTCTGGTTGGTACAGGGATACTATATAATATTGAGAATTACTGGTATTAATACATATACTGTAGTTCTGGTTGGTACAGGGATACTATATAATATTGATAATTACTGGTATTAATACATATACTGTAGTTCTGGTTGGTACAGGGATACTATATAATAGTGAGAATTACTGGTATTAATACATATACTGTAGTTCTGGTTAGTACAGGGATACTATATAATATTGAGAATTACTGGTATCAATACATATACTGTAGTTCTGGTTGGTACAGGGATACTATATAATAGTGAGAATTACTGGTATTAATACATATACTGTAGTTCTGGTTGGTACAGGGATACTATATAATATTGAGAATTACTGGTATTAATACATATAGATCTGGTTGATCCAGGGATACTTTCCGATTGCCGTTTGGAGTCAGGAAGGAATTTTTTCCCCCTTTTTTTGCCTTCCTCTGGATTATCTGTTAGGAAGGGTTAAAAAAAAAAAAAGAAATAAAAAAGAGGGTGAATAGGTTGGACTTGATGGACATATGTCTTTATTCAACCTTAAGTACTATGTTACTTTGTTAATATGTTAGATTGTCTGTGTAGATATTTTATTTGGTCTTTCTCCCATTCACTTTGTGTTTGAAACTAGTAAGTAAATGTTAATAAATATAAAGTCCAACACTAGTGTCCATCTAAATGACTGTAGTATAAGCATTATCTTTATACTGTGAGCCATGACACGATGCTACAATGAAGGATTTGGTTGTACAAACACCACATGTAATTCCTTTTACAACTGAAACGTTAGGGGTGAATATTTATAAAACTGCAATGTTGAAATTTCCACCAGCGTTTGTTATGGGTTCACCAGAGATAGTTGTATAACCAACACCAGGACATAAAGTAACCAGGCTTTATAGGGACACACTGATTTATTGGTTATGTACAGGAGAAGGCAGGAATAATAAATGGGATAAAATAAGTTCCGGAGGTAAACGGGATCCACACAGTATTACAAATCACTCAGTAATTGTAAGTCCACACAGAATAGAAATAGGTCCACGAATTAAGAAGGAGCAGTATGGCAACTCCACCAAGTCCCAATGAATAAACACACAGCAATCCAGAACAGTGGGTCCTCACACAGACGGTTACTCACGGTCCCCAAGTCGGGTTTAGTCACAAAGCCCACACAGTCCTTGATAATGTTCTGTTCCAACGACAGGACGGAACCTCAGCTCTAGTCCAAACCCTGTTAGATCCACACAGAGTTCCACACAGTTTTTCTTTTGTTCCCCTGGCTGGGGGTCTTATCTCCCACTGCAGTTGTGTGGGGGAGGAGGGACCGTTATCTCCCAGGACACTCCTGATTGGTTACTTCCCCAGGAAGGTGAGAACTTTTCACGTGCACTTAGGAGCTAGCGTGGGACTCTCCTTATCAAGTTACGTGCACAGCTCTGTACAGGAGGGAAAGTCTAAACAAAGGACCTGGGGCCATATTGTCTGGCTGTGTCTGTACATCGCCAATATACAATAACCCTTGTATTATAACAGCGTTAAATTCTCATAATTTATAAAAAAAAATATTTCTTTGCCAATTTTTCTACCAGACGACAATTTTTTTTGTTAATAGCTTAAACTTTTGGAAGAAATTTTTGCCAACATTAAAGTTGTGATTTTGCATTTCTAGGGGGCTGCCAAGAATTACATTTTGTTATTTAATCTGTGATTAAATGTTTCCCTATTAACATAATTAAAAATAAGTGTCCTGGGGGTTGTAGAAATGTTTTATATATTAGGTGAAAATTAGAATAAAGGTGTTAGAAACAGTTTGGGGTAAATTTACCCTCAGTACGGTGACAAGATTTTTCAACTTTCTGGTGATGTAAATAACAAATTCCACAAAGTTGAAAAGAAATAACATAGAAAATAACCACTTGACTGATACATTGTTGTGTAGCAAACAAAATTGCATTAAAATAAATATTCAGGGTTATTCAATAAAAGTTCTTATTGTTTAAAATGGTGCTAATTTTGCCCCAACCAATCAGATCTTAGCTTTCAAATGTTAAATAAGATCTGATTGGTTGGGGCAAAATTAGCACCATTTTAAACGATAAGAACTTTTATTGAATCTCCCTGATAGTGCTATGTGTATATTGAGTCACATTTAATACAAGGTTCAGGTGATTTACATTTGTAATATTGTATTTTCACCATTCATTTTATTATTGAAAATTTTCACAATATTTCACCATTTTATAAATTTGGGGCGAAAACTTTGGCAAAAACGGCAGCGGAAAGTTAACACACTTTATAAATATACCCCCTAGAGTTTGGATTCACTGAAGATTTAGGGCCACAAACAGGACAAAAAATATCAGTGGTGCAGCGGTCCCTTTAAGATGCTTTGCTCCACTTCCTGGTTGCGGCTGTCAGTTAAAGCCGTCCCAATTGCCTGAACCGGTTAGCACGACTTTACGCCATATATTTGCCCAGCGAATCTGGGTAAATCAGCCCCTAAGAATTTCCATAGCTGTGTTAGTGTTGCATTCTGCTACAATTCTGATGTCTTTAAGAGCTGGTAATATTTCTTCTTTTGGAGCATCTTTGGAAATTGCCCCATGCAAACCATTTAGCCAACACATACTTGAGACATATCTGTTATAGCAATGGTAGGTCTCAATGCCACCTCTGCTACAGAGTACTGTAGTTCTTTTTGAGAGCTGATTCTTGTTTCCTGTCTATAGGGTCTATAAGAGAGGCTCCATCTTTTACAGGTAATAAAGTAAATTAGGATAACCTGGATACTGCAGCGTGTAAATTGGGTTGAGACTCCCATAATTTGGAATCTTCTTCTGACAACGGAATCTTTTAAAAATAAGATGAATATATAATCTTTCTCTCAGGATAATCCCATTCACTGGAACTAGCTACTAGCATGTTTTTGTGAAGGAATAAATCAGTTTTGGGTGAAGAAGTGAACATCCTACGTGTGGAAGTGGGTGGTACAGCCTCTTCTTGAAGGAACGTAGATCTTCTGGCCTTTATAAGGCCTTGGATAACTTCTGATGGAATCCCTTGTTCATTTTGGAGGTTCTGAGAGGTTTCAGGTACAGATGCCATAGGAGTGAATTGAACCAGGGTTTGATCCAAAGTAGCCCTATCAGAAGCCTTTATTTGGGCTAATACTGAATTAGTGACTTATGGCATGAGAGGTTTCGGTTTCAGTCATGGATTGCTTTACCCATGATGAAAAATTTTCTTTTTAAGTTGAATGGCTGAAATAAATATCCAAACAATCTTTCCCGAATTTTTGGTAGGGAAGAGCAAGATTGGAACATGCTGTACATTTCCTTTTTCTTCGTTCGTGGGATTCTACGTGGTGGTGGTGAGTTGATTCCCTAAAAAATAAAACCAAAAATGTTATTTTTCATATCGAAGGGTCATTTGAGTCTTGGGGGAAATTAAAATTTCTGAAAAAGGGGCCTGCTCCTTATTCCCCACTCTACAAACACTGACTAGTGGACTGGAGGGCTGACTTAATCTTGACTAGTAGACTGGAGGACTGAATTAATTCTGGTTAGTGGACTGGAGGGGTAAATTAACTCTGGCTAGTGGACTGGAGGGGTAAATTAACTCTGGCTAGTGGACTGGAGGGGTAAATTAACTCTGGCTAGTGGACTGGAGGGCTGACTTAACTCTGACTGGGGAACTAGGTATTTTGAAAAATAATCAGACAAAAATGTTTGGTCAAAGCAATAAATGTTGCTGATATTTTGTCCTGATGAACTGCCAGTTGGTTGGCCAGAAACAGCTTCCAGTGTTGTACTGGGACTTAGGGACATATTTATAAAGGTGCGTTAAACTTTAACGCTACCTTTTCGCCAAATTTCGCTATTTATATAGCAGTGATAACCAGTGATGAAAGGTCATTACCTTTTCGCTTTTCGCCATGCATCACTGCTCGAGTATATTTATAAAATAACGAAAAGTGTATTTTTGTGTTAAGTTCAGCCGTTCAAATTCGCCAATTCTGAGGTGGCGAAAACGCAAAAGTGTCCATTTATTTAGCCTGCCAATGGGTCCATGGAAGGTGTCAGTATATTATGGAGTGTTTCTACAATACTAATAAGTATAAGGGGGTGTCAGACTATTTTCCAGAATTTACTGTAATACGATCTGCGATTTCACTTTTTTAAGGTGTATTTTTTGCTTTTTTAAAGATTGTTTAAAATTTTTTCTTATTTACCAAAAAAGTCAAATGGGGGTCTGAGGGACATATTTATAAAGGGGATTATTTTGCTTTTTCCCCCCACTAGATTTTATCACAATTTTTTAAACTTTCAACTTTTCTTCTCATTAAAGTTCTAAATTATGTAGCAAAAAGTAACACTAATAATGCTGAAAAAGTTTAGCACATATGATGGTAAATAGGTAATACTCCCTGGTGGGTTTTCAAAGTAGTATTAAATTGGTTACTACACACTGAATACCTATATTTGTTAAATACAGCCCAACACATTTGGTGTTTTTTTCAGCCAAAGATATAATAATAATTAATAGTGTAAAACTCAAAGGGCGAATTTTCTCTATTTTATTAATAAAATAATATTAATATTAATACCATAGTATAGTGCTGGGTAAGAAATAGTCATGTTAATGGAACAGTCCAGTAAGTAATGATGTTTGGAGAAAATTCGGGTAGAACTGCAAAGGGGAGAATAGAATTCCACCTATTTATAAATGGCTTTAAATAAAAAATGAAAATAGCTCTGAAATTACACTAGAGAGCAATCTCTCTTTTTGCAGTGATACCACAATTAACGCAATGAATAAGGCGAAAACTACGTCACACAACGCTACTTTTGGAGAAAAAATACATGTCCCAAATTCACCAATAACAGTACCATCCCCCTGGGTATAAAAGACTCAACAGGGGCCTTGTGACTGTGATGTTATCTCAATGGTCCTGCTGTTGTGAAGTGTAACCCTTTCGCCCACTTTCCCTTGCTTGATACATACTCTGAGATAGAGAAACCAATGTGGCGTGGGGTATTTTTTGTAATTTTGCACATTACAAAAAATAAAGATTAAAGGGGAAGTTTAGTGCAATAACATATACTTTTAAGAAAAAAGCGCAGTATTTTTCCTCCTAATGACCTTAATGTGTCTATTCTGCTTTTTTTCTGGGTATAAATAATACTTCTGAAATACTGACTTCCTGTTTGCAGGACCCCTAGTAGAGACCATTATGGTCTTGCCCTTGACCCAGCGCCTGGGTTGATTCAGTTGCTCAGTAGAGATCTGAGCATGTGTGACCCATCCAACAGCCAATCAGTAGAAATTACTGTTAGGAACATTCCATGTTAGTGTGCATTCTGGGAAGAAGAAGAACCATTAAGCCCACAATGTCAGCTCACTAATATTAACAGCAGGGAACAGCAACGTGGATAAATTAAAATTATTTTTCAAAATGGAAGAGAATATGTAGAATAATAAAATATGCATATTATAAATGATATTTTCCATGGAACTTTCCCTTTAAAGACAGATTTTTTTTTACCCCTTTTGTTGAGGAAAGCAACAAGGATCGTTGCCACATGCTGGGGTGTGATTCTTCTTATATAATAATGAAAAACCCTTTTAAAGAGATTCAGAGACAGATTCTAGAAATATCGAATTCTTGAATTTTTGATATTCCGGGAAAATTATCGAATGCGGAAGCTGGAAAGTAGTGTGCGTGTGAAGGAAGTGGCTTTACTTCAAGTTCTGGATATTTGTACGTGTTTCCCAAACCATTTCCCAGGTCCCAGAGCAATTTACAATAAGTTCCCATTGCTATTTTAACCTTATTATATCCAAACTTTTCAAAACTATTTGTCCCGTTGACTTTAATGGGTCGGATTTCAAATTTTCAAACTTCGGGAAAAATCGGGATGGATTTTTGTAAGTTTGCCCGTCTCTAATCAATACTTTTATTAGCTTTTCTTGTTGCATCTTGTGCTTGATGCCAGATAAGTAACATACATATTTATTATTTAATAAAAGTTCCTATTGTTTAAAATAGTGCTAATTTTGCCCCAACCAATCAGATGTTAGCTTTCAAATGTTAAATAAGATCTGATTGGTTGGGGCAAAATTAGCACCATTTTAAACGATAAGAACTTTTATTGAATCTCCCTGTTAGTTTCTCTGGAACTATTAATTTAGTAATCAGATTTATCATCTGTTTGAAATAAATCTTTCATTTAATGTTCTTATGTCACAATATTTCACCATCGCAGTTTACAATAGCGACCATTTCCTAAAACGATACTGTGCAGCATTCTACTACCGCACATTATTGTCTATGAAATACTGCAGTAGTCATTAACGACCTGTATGTGCCATAAAATAATGCCTGGACGTAAAGTACTAATTTTAACTTTCTTACTTTACAGCCACATTGTCACCAGCCGGTATAAACCCACAGTATCAGACCTTTCCAAAACTGCCTGTTTATAATTATGACCCCCAGCCTCAAACTATGAAGAACTTTCTCATCTTACTGAAACATCTCAGACTGCAAAACCTCTGTCCATCCAGGGACAATGCTTTGTGGTCAGGTCAATGGGATAAGCCACCCAAAAAGAGTCTTTTCTAAAGAATCTGGGACAATGCGGAGGTATGTGTAGGCTAGGTAATTCCATCCTCTGCTTAGTACAAGTAGTCCTACAGGGCCCTGTCTTGTTGTAACATGGACAATTATCAGCAGCCTAGACAGTTATATGTACTTTAAAATAGAATATTAAAATGTCTGTTACACAAGTCCCTGAACCAAAAAAAAAATAACCTCTTTTGAGTTCAGAGACTTGTGTAACAGATGTTTTGGTCCAAAGAAAAGGAGAAGTATTAAACCAAGATAAACCGATAAAAAGTGTGGAGATTAACAAGAAATAAAAAGACGTGTTAGGAATGAATTAAATTATCAATGAGAAAGTATAAAAGGTCGTCAATTCTGGGATTGAATTCAGAGCTCTTATTGCTTTCATGGGATTGGCTAGTTCTATCTAGTTTCTGCTCTCGGACTCTTGGATTCTTCTGCCTTAATAGAGGGTAACAAGAGGATAAGGAGGGATCATAACACCAAGGAATTCCTGCTGAAGTTCCCTGATATCCCCTGGGTGTAAATCCCATGACCAGCTAGGTATACTTTATCCTTTCATGTTCTTACACTCCTGGTATTTGTCTGTCTGTCCTCCTTGGCTATTTTGATTGTAATCCATCCAATACAGAATTTAGGGGTTGATTAAATTTCCAGAAAGTGCTGGGATTTATTTAGCTGTGAATCAGTGGATATGTCAGCTCTCTCTATATTTTTATTGAATGTTTCACAAATAAATATTCATTTTTACATTTTGGTTATTTTGAGACTTGTTACATATAATTTAACTTTATGAAAGTTAATGGTTTCAGTTACAAAATACATTCAAAGTTTTTCATTTTTATATGACAACATAGATTCAAAACAAAATACAGTAAATTAAATTACATTAAATTAGCATCATATGTTTGTCAATATTATATATTTCAATCCAATCACCAGTAAAGAGTCTGTCTGTCTTAACCACTGTTATTCTGATTTCCAATTGTGTCACCATTACCATAACTGGACATAGCATATCCACGGTCTCCAGATTTTCTTAAAATGATTTATAGGATCCTGTTGATTCACTTATTACTTGATCATTTTCATATAGCCACCAAGTCTAATTTTTGGTGTAGGGGTCGGGCTGTTTCCAGGTTAAGGCTATTAATTTGCCTGTTGCTGCAGATATTTTATGTAACAGTTTGTTGGCTGGTTCTGAGATTGTAGGGACCTTTCTGTCAAAAAGTGCTACCCGAGGGGAGTTAGGTATTTGGGTATATAGTATTTGGGAGGTTATTTCAAAAACAGTAGTCCCATATTTTTTTAACTTCTATGCAATCCCACCAACAGTGCATAAGATCCGCAATCATCGATCACCCTCTATAACACAAGGGGGAAGCATTAGGGAATGTAGAATTTTAAACTTTTTTCCTGTATAATAATATTTATATTTCCTTAATGAATCAAATATATCTTCCCATTGGGAGTCTTGTAACATTTTATTTAACTAGATCTCCCACTCGGTCATAATAAGCATTCGAAATACATGTCTAGTGGTGTTTAGCATAGAGTATATAGTTGAAATCTTTTTAGGTCCTATCGGAGAAGTAGAGCAGCTCTTCTCGAATGGAGATATTCCTTTGGTATTTTGTTTGGCCATGATTTTAGCTGTGTAATGTTGTAGTTGAGAACAGTGTAACCATTCCGAGTCTGGTAGTTTCAGTTGTTTTTGTACAATTTCCCAAGTGGAATTGTTTCTCCTGACACTATTTGTGCTGCCCTATGTATATCTTTATTTATCCATGCAGACCAGTCGAGTGTGGATTTTGTGTAATAGGCGACATTAATGTGGGGTTATTGCCTAATTTGTAGTTTTTGGTTGTAGTATACCAAGTGCGTATGGTATGGATCAAGTATGGATTAGATTTACAGTGTTTAAGGGCTAATGATTGGGAAGGGAACCAAAGTATATCTGCAACTCTGTTTCCCATCATCTGGTTTTCTAGCTCTACCCATCTGGCTGAGTTGTGTCCTCCATACCATTGTAATGTTTGTGTCATTCGGGCTGCCAGAAAATATTGCTTTAGAGAGGAGAGGGATATTCCTCCCATATTTCATGGTCTCTATAGTGTTTTTATACTGATTCTGGGTTTCATTATTCTACAAAAATTTGGAAATCTGAGAATTCTGTTTATTTAGCTAGAGATCGGAAAAGATTCAAAATTTGGGGCAAAGTGTTCATCTTAATACATGCTATGTGTCCAAAAAGAGTCCGACCATAGTTTAAATTGTTTAATCAGGTTACCAATCAGTGGTTTGTAGTTGAGTGTGTATATAGTTGTGTTAGGTTTGTGGTCATCTGTAATCCTAAGTAGGGGAATGTTTTGGTGTTCCATCTGAAGTCAAAGTTTAGTTGTAATAGTTTAGATTCCCAAGTGGGTATTTGTATTGGGTAGATGATGGATTTAGAGTAGTTCATTTGAAATCCAGACAGGGAGCCAAATCTTGATAGTTGTTCACATAGTTGTGTTTATAAAGTTTGAGGTTTTCTCAGTGTAAAAAGAGTGTCATCTGCAAACATTGACATTTTATACTCCTGTGTGCCGACTTTGATTCCACTGATTTTGTTGTTTTCTCTAATGTGCTTAGCTAATGGTTACATGCATGGTGCAAAAATCAGCGGGGAAAGAGGGCAGCCCTGTCTGGTTCCGTTTCTGATTGGAAATGAGGTGGATGTAAATCCCATGTTAGATACTTTAGCTGATGGTAGTGAATATATATTGCAAAAAGCTGAGATAAAGGGTCCCTGAAAACCAAACTCTTTTAATATCTGTTCCATATATCTCCAATCCACTCTATCAAAAGCTTTTTCTGCATCTATTGATATTTTTTCTGTTTGGCACTGATAGAGAACTTGGAGAGTGCGACAAATGTTATCTGTTGTCTGTCTCCCCATCACAAAGCCTGTCTGATCTAGAGGGACCAACGAGGGAAGGATCTCAGCCAATCTCAATGCCAATACTTTTGTAAATAATTTGATGTCCGAGTTTATGAGTGAAATTGGTCTGTAGTTGCTAGAATTTGTTAAATCTTTTCCTTCTTTTGGAATGCCCATTATATTAGCTGAGAGTAGGTCTAGATGTAGTGGACCATCTGATAGTAATATACTGTTGAAGAAAGTCAACATATGTTTTGTTAAAGGTTTCTGTAATTTTTTATAATAGGCCATTGTGAACCAGTCTGGCCCTGGGTCTTTGTTTGTTTTCATGATTTTAATAACAAACATAAGTTCTTGGTGGGTTCTAGGGGCGATGGGTTTAGCACTTGCTTGGGTAGTTAATTGTGGTAGGTGTGCATCTTTCAAGTATTGGTTGAGTTTGTAGTTATTTTGGGTTTGTCTGCCACTTCTCCAATATATAGAGATTTATAGTAAGATGAGAACATTTCAAGTATTTCTGTGGGGTTATATATAAGGATTCCATTGGGGTCTTTGAGGGGTAATTGAGATGGACAGTGTTACAAATAGTATCTCCTAATTCAAGAGGGGGTGACATGGCGAAGAGATTACTTCAGGTTGAAGCCAAATGGATTAAGAAACTTGAGACTCTTGCTCCTATAGGCCTTAATGACCACTGGAGAATTAAGGGCATGTCCACCCCCAAAACTAAAATTTAACCCCTTACTGGCCACATTAAGAAGTTTAAAACAAGCCTTACCTTACATTTCTGCTCAAAATGGTTCCCCTGCTGTGCCCCTCCAAAGTGCAGGAAACTGCTGTGTAGGAGCAGTGTGTGACTCATGCTGTGCCTGAGACTTCCTCAACCTCGTCAAGGTTTGAGGCATGATCCACATTAATATTATTGTTAGAAAGTCCCCCAATCTTTACTTACCTTCCCTCTCTCCTCCTCTGTTCAGAACTCCCGGCAGCCGCGACCGTGATTGGCTCCCTCTCAGCCAATCACGGACGCGGCTGCCGGTCCTGCCTCCTGCTTGCAATTCCATGCAAGCAGAGGGCCGGAACACTGCGGCAGAGGAAAGAGGGAAGGTAAGTAAGGATCGGGGGACTTTCTAACAATATTGGGTCTTTCGGATGTACCAATTGTTGCCTCAGTGTGTTGTTCGGTTTAAAGCAGACAGGGATACGATGTTTTTTTTTTGAAAATTCTTCTTAATTCTCGGAGACCCCTGCTACATATGGGTGAACATGTTCTTCCTCCTGTCTTGCTTTTCCCCTTCACTGTTGGTATTCGTGTTCTTTTTTTCCTTCACTTCTTTTGACAAAGGCCCAGTCTGGATATCCACAAGGTTTAAGGGCTCCTCTGAGATGTTTCATTTCTTTAGCCTTCGCCTCTTGCTAGGGGGATGTTCTCGGCTCTGTGTTGCAGGGGTTCTGATGAAAAGAACACGAATACCAACAGTGAAGGGGAAAAGCAAGACAGGAGGAAGAACATGGTCATCCCATATGTAGCAGGGGTCTCCGAGAAATTAAGAAGAATTTTCAATAAACACCGTATCCCTGTCTGCTTTAAACCGAACAACACACTGAGGCAGCAATTGGTACATCCGAAAGACCCAATACCGAAACACAAGAAAAGCTACATCATATACGCAGTGCAGTGCAGAGTGACATCATATATGCAGTGCAGTGCAGTGAAGAGTGACATCATATACGCAGTGCAGTGCAGTGAAGAGTGACATCATATATGCAGTGCAGTGCAGTGAAGAATGCTCTGATTTGTATATGGTGGAGACCAAACTCCCAACTGCATCAACGTATGGCCCAGCACAGAAGAGCCAATTCCTCAGGTCAGGACTCAGCCGTGTACCTGCATCTTAAGGATAAAGGACATACCTTTGAAGATTGTAATGTTAAATATTGGCAAAGGAACGTGACTGGTTCAAGAGAGGTGTCAAGGAGGCCATTTATGTGAAAATAAAGAAACCAAGCCTAAGAGGGGGGGGGTTCGACACCAACTGTCTGCAATGTAACATGCTGTTTTGACACCATACCCTGGGCGTTCCTATAACACCTCTTAGCCACTATGCAATCACGCCCTTAACACCCTGGCTGTGATATGCTAATTGGGATTTTCCAGGGTACATAATTGCCACAGATTCTTGTACAAGTCATTCTGAATTGAGAAGCCAGTCGGATGACTAGCGAAACGTCTTCAAGAACTAAACTCAAGTCAGTTGATCTAATGAATACAACAGATATACCATGCCTGGATGGATGATATTAACAGATATACCAGACCTGGAGGATGAATATTACAGATATACCATGACCTGATGAATGAATATTACAGATTACCATGACCTGGATGGATGAATATTACAGAATATACCAGACCTGGTATGAATGAATATACGATATACCATGACCTGGATGAATGAATATTACAGATATACCATGGACCTGGATGAATGAATATTACAGATATACCATGACCTGGATGGATGAATATTACAGATATACCATGACCTGGATAAATGAATATTACAGATATACCATGACCTGGATGATGAATGAATATTACAGATATACCGTGACCTGGATGGATGAATATTACAGATATACCCATGACCTGGATGGATGAATATTACAGATACCATGACCTGGATGGATGAATATTACAGATTACCTGACCTGATGGATGAATATTACAGATATACCATACCGGAGTGAATACGAATACCTATGACATGGAATGAATATACAGATATACCATGACCTGGATGGATGAATATTACAGATATACCATGACCTGGATGGATGAATATACAGATATACCATGACCTGGATGAATGAATATTACAGATATACCATGACCTGGATGGATGATATTACAATATACCATGACCTAGATGGATGAATATTACAGATATACCATGACCTGGATGAATGAATATTACAGATATACCGTGACCTGGATGAATGATATTACAGTATACCGTGACCTGGAATGAATGAATATTACAGATTATACCATGACCTGGATGAATGAATATACAGCTATACCATGACTGGATAGATGAATATTACAGATATACATGACTTGGATGGATGAATATTACAGAGTATACCATGACCTGGATGGATGAATATTCAGATATACCATGACCTGGATAGATGAATATTACAGATTACCATGACTGGAGGAATGAATATACAGATATACCAGACCTGGATGGATGAATATTACAGATATACCATGACCTGGATGATGATATTACAGATATACCAGACTGGATGAATGAATTACAGATTACTGACCTGGATGAATGAATATACAGATATACCATGACCTGGATGATGAATATTACAGCTATACCATGACCTGGATGATGAATATTACAGATATACCATGACCTGGAGGATGAATATTACAGATATACATGACGGATGGATGAATATTACAGATATTACCATGACTGGAGGATGAATATTACAGATATACCATGACCTGGATGAATGAATATTCAGATATACCATGACCTGGATGAATGAATATACAGATATACCTGACCTGGATGAATGATATTACAGATATACCAGGACCGGATGGATGAATATTACAGATATACCATGACCTGGAATGAATATTACAGATATACATGACCTGGATGAATGATATACAGATATACCTGACCTGGATGGATGATAATTACAGATATACCATGACCTGGATGGATGAATATTACAGATATACCATGACCTGGATGGATGAATATTACAGATATACCATGACCTGGATGGATGAATATTACAGATTACCATGACCTGGATGAGTATTTAAGATATAACAGACCTGGATGGAGAATTTACAGATATACCATGACCGGATGGATGAATATTACAGAATACCATGACCTGGAGGATGAATATTACAGATATACCATGACCGGATGAATGAATATTACGAAACTACCTGACTTGGATGATGATATTACAGATATACCATGACCTGGATGGATGAATATTACAGATTACCATGACCTGGATGAAGGAATATTACAGATATACCGTGACCTGGATGAATGAATATTACAGATATACCGTGACTGGATGAATGAATATTACAGATATACCATGACTGGATGAATGAATATTACAGCTATCCATGACCTGGATAGATGAATATTACAAGTATACCATGACCTGGATGGAGAATATTACAGATATACCATGACCTGGATGGATGAATATTACAGATATACCATGACCGGATGGGATGAATATTACAGATATACCATGACCGGATGAATGATATTACAGATTACCATGACTGGTAGATGAATATTACCGTATACCAGACCTGGAGGATGAATATTACAGATATACCATGACCTGGATGGATGAATATTACAGTAACCATGACCTGGATGGATGAATATTACAGTATACCATGACCTGGTGAATGAATATACAGATATACCAGACCTGATGGATGATATTAGATATACCTGACCTGGATGAATGAATATTACAGATATACCATGACCGGATGGTTGATATTAGATATACATGACCTGGTGGATAATTTACAGATACACCTGACCTGATGAATGAATATTACAGATATACTGGATGGATGAGAACCTTCACAAGCACAGTCACTTCTGTTCAGTCCTTTCTTGATAATCCTTATCCCAAATGACATGCTGAAGAGCTCACTTTTAACCTGGGAAAAATTTAAATTCTTTGTTAACCCAGCGCAATTTCCTTTCGATAACATACACTAAACGCCAATTTCATGGTCACTATTCCCTAAGCCTCCAGTCCTTTATTCTATAATGCGCTCCACATTGTTAGATATTACCAGATCCACAGAGCTCTTTTTCTAGTAGGAACTTCAACCACCTGTGAAAGAAAATTATCCTGCAGCAAATTCAGGAACTTATCGCCTTTGTGTTGGCAGTTCTCTCTACCAATTAATATTAGGGTAATTAAAGTCCCCCATAATGAGCACACTCCCCAACTTGCAGCCCTGCCAACTGCATATTAAACTCACTTCCTCTCTGCTAGCATTTGATGGCTTATAGCAGAACAAACAATGACATACCCCCTTCTGTGCCTAATTCCACCCCATATTGCCTCCACTTTATCATCCATATCACCAGTTATCTCTTCTTAAAATTTGGCTTCAATTCTTTTTAACATAAACACATACTCCTCCCCCTTTCCTTTATCTCGTACTGCCTAAACAAGGCATATCCTTCTAAGTTTACAGCCCAGTCGTGAGAACTGTTCAACCACATTCTGCTATACCTATTACATCATACTTTCCAGTCAGCACCATTATCTCCAATTCTCCCATTTTGTCAGCCAGGCTTCTCGCATTTGCAAACAAACATTTTAAATTATGATCCTGTAGTATTTTTACACTAAATACACATGTATCCCTACCCCCTATGCTAGCCCCACCCCCCTTTCCACCCACCACTGGCCTATCTACACCCTGCTTTCCTCCTGGGCTATCTATCCCATGAGACTGCTAATACCCTCCCCCCATACCTAGTTTAAAATCTCCTCCAACCCTCTAGCCATCTTCTCCCCCAAATAAGCTGCACCGCCATCAGTGAGGTGCAACCATCCCCAATAAAGAGCCTTTAGCGACAGCAAAGTTGCCCAGTTCTCATAAACCCAAACCCTTCTTCCTTACACCACCCTCTTAGCCACGCATTAATGGTCTTAAGCTCCCATGTTGTCTCCCTAGCGTAGCACGTGGCTGAATATGTGTACAACGATCCACCACATGCCAAACCCTAGCACCAGGCAGGCAACACACAGTTCAGCATGTAGGGTCTTGGCGGAGATACCCTATCTACCTTCCTACCACTACCACCTGCCTAGCATTACTAAGTACTTCCTCCCTGTATTAGAGGTGGCAGTTCCCTGAGTGCTAAAGGATTAGCCCTCTCCATACACACTAATTCTGAGCAACCGTACCCTTTTATCCCCCACTCCCCAAGTACCCTTACAAAACACCTCCCCCCTCAACCTTCCCTGTCCCACTTCACCCACCTCTATACTGGCCCGCCAAGTGCCTGCTGTCCCCCCAGATTTTCCAATCCCTGCAATGCTGCAAGCTGCCCCCTTAGACTCTCCACTTCAGCGTCCAATAAGCAACCCACTCGCTCCTGACACAAAGATAGGAACATCTGCTCCATGTTCCTATACAGGATGACTGCATGTCTTGCTGTTTTGGCTAGGTATCCCTCAAGGCCAAAGCCACACTGCATTGTGTAGTATTGGACTGGAAATGTGATCAGGTGCACGATCTCGGTGCGATAGTGCACGTTGCCATGCGATTGCGCAAAAAAATACAGATTGCAGGAGCAATGCAGGGGAGCGCACCAAGTTTGGCTAGATCAATTGGCTGACACTTTTTACCGCACGATCAATTGCAATCGCGATTGCATCACATGTTAAAACACATTGGTGTGGCCTAGCCTTAGGAGATGGTCTGTCTAAAAATAAAGTTTGCAGGCGCAGCTAATTAAAGGTTTTGTTAATTGAATTAATTAACCAAATCAAAGTCACATTGATCTTTCTGTTCAAACATCCTGCAATGTATTGGAGTAAAGGTAGGGGACAAACTTATACGATTGGCTTCCCAATAGCTCGGAATGCCTAGAAATCTCCCTTACCACAGTTGTACGCTATATTAAAGGATAGGCATAACTACTGCCCGCCACTCGGGGTTTTTAAACAGCTGATCATGTGTACAAAGGAAACATACACACAACAGTTGTTTAAAAGCCCAGAACCTAACTTCCGGAAACTTCTCCAGGGGCGTAGTAGATATCACAGGGCCCCGTAGCAAAATTTCAGAGGGGCCCCCACATAAAAAACATTTCGCTGCATTTAAACCTAACCCGGACAAACTGAGGGGAGGTTTTTTAAAGGACACATCCACCCTACTAAGTAAAATTGAACCTTACGTGTTCAGCCCCACAAACCTTCCTACACCCGTCTTTCTCCTCTTCCCTCCGCATCCCTCCTTTAATTCCTTTCAGCTTCCCACAGTACAGGGGAAGACCAGTAGGTTGACTCATTTTAAGAATGCAGGGACTGCGCCTCTGATATCTATAGAAGTTGGAGAGGGTGTGTAATGATCTTTGTTATGGGGCTCCCTCAGATGGTGGGAATTGCCCAATTTCCCGTTCTGCACATTGGCCTGCCCCTAGCCTATGTCCTGACACACAAAACTACTAGGCATGCCCAGTGCAGACATGCTATAGCTTAATTGCTTATCAGTCCACTAGGTTAGGATCCTACCTGGTTGTGGTTCAGGTGTCTCTGTTTTAACAGGAGATTGAAAAGTCAAAAATAAGTTAAAGTAAATAGGCAGAAAGTGCTGGCTTTGGGTTTCTGCCTCTCTCTCTTCTCTTCTCCTCTCTCTCTTCTCTTTCTCTCTCTCTCTTTTTTTTTTTTTTTTGCAGTGTTTGAAAGGTCTTTATACTTCAATGTGCTTCCTGCCACTGGAATGAGGCACCGAAAGAGTTAATAATATAGTGAATCTTTAGTTGCCGCCATTCCAGTGGATTATCCAACCATTCACTTTCCATATAATGAGGGATCCAAGTTGGTTTTTCTGGTACGCAGTGATCTGGGGCAATAGAGAAATCATTTCCCTGTCAGCAAAGGAATAAACCGGATTTACATTGTTAGTATATCTTTATTTATAATAAAACTTATATTGTAAGTGGATGTATATTTAATCAGATCATCATAATTGGGGGGACAATATAATTAATGCAAGTAGCAGGGCTGTATTTAATACTGTTTTTTTCAGGTTGAAGAACATTTTCTGCTGAATAAAGATGAAGCGACATGTGAAAATCTACTTATTACTCCTGGTCACTCTGCTCTAGTACAGAAAACAGGTTCGTAACTGTATATCTATAATGGACTAGATAGATAGAGGTACAATGACAAAAGACAGGGAACTCTGGGTACCACTCTAGTATTATAATAGAAAATGTATCCCCTACTGTAAATTATAAGGATATTATAAGTCACAGAGGAGTTCTGTGTCATATAAAGGTACAAGGACTCAAGTTGAGTTATACAGGGAACTCTGGGGTACACTCATGTATTATAAGGGATAATGTATCCCCACTGTAAATTATAAGGATATTAGAAGTCACTGAGGAGTTCTGTGGTCTATAATAAAGGTACCAAGGACACAGACGTGTTATACAAGGAACTCTGGGTACCACTCATGTATTATAAGGGATAATGTATCCTCTACTGTAAATTATAAGGATATTAGAAGTCACTGAGGAGTTCGGTCGTATATAAAGTACAAGGACACAAGTTGAGTTATACAGGGAACTCTGGTACCACTCATGATTATAAGGGATAATGTATCCCCTACTGTAAATTATAAAGATTTAGAAGTCAACTGAGGAGGTTCTGTGTCCATAAAGGTACAAGGAAACAGACTGAGTAAACAGGGAACTCTGGGTACCCATCATGTATTATAGGGATAATGTATCCCCTATGTAAATTATAAGGATATAGAGTCACTGAGGAGTTCTGTGTCTATATAAAGGTACAAGGACACAAGTTGAGTATACAGGGAACTCTGAGTACCACTCATGATATAAGGGATAATGATCCCCCCTACTGTAAATTAGTAAAGATATTAGAAGTCACTGAGGAGTTCTGTGTCCATATAAAGGTACAAGGACACAGACTGAGTTATACAGGGAACTCTGGGTACCACCCAGTATTATAAGGGACATAGTATCCTCTACGTAAATTATAAGGATATTAGAAGTACTGAGGAGTTCTGTGTTCTATATAAAATACAGGGCATTAGAAGTGACTTGCCTCTAATCCTGCCCTCAGAAACACCCCCATCCCAATGGATTTCAGATTTGTACACTGAATACATTTGTGCAACTCCTTTTTCAAGCAGGTCCTTACACACACAAACCAGGTTAAGGGGCATACTTATAAAGGTTTGTTGACTTTTCGCGGCGTTATTCCCGCCATTTCCACAGCCCGAACCGGAACCCCAGTGAGCGGCTCTTAAAAGAGTCCTTGGGCAGCATATTCTTTTTTTCAGCCCCGGCGACACCAGCTCCGCTGAGGCCAAACCGACCCCGAGAGGACACCGGCGGGGTTGCCGGCGACTTCAAAAAGGCTGATGTTGCGGCGTCTTGACCGTCACAACATATTCGGGCTGGCGAACCAACCCCACTGAGGTCGCCGATGCCAGGCCGGCTCACCCGCGGCTGCAGTGAGCCCGCTGGCCAACCGGCCTCAGCGGAGCCGATGTTGCCAGCGGGTGGTCGCGACCACCTGCTGCGGCCCACTTCCCAGCAGCCCCTCCTAGCCTCCTGTACCATATGTTCGCCGCGGAGTGGGATTGAGAGGTTAGGAGGGGCTGCTGAGAAGCGGCGGGGGTCGAGGGTGGGTGGGCGTATGCCCCGCCCGAAGCGAAGCACCGGGAAGGGATTTATGTCCTTCGCGGCGATATGTTACTTAGGCATTGCGCTAAGTGCAGTATCGCCAGGAAGGGATCTAAAATTACCACCAGGTATCGTGGTTGCGATACAATATCGCCGCGATGAGGCGGCCATTATAAATATGGCGATATCGCTATTTTTGCGGCGCGCGATGTGCGGCGGTATTATTTTGGGCACTATTTTGGGCCTTATAAAATATGCTCCTAAGATAAACTCTCATACACATAGAGCAAACAACCCCATTTTAATCAGTCGGTCAATGCAGTGTCACCCACCAGCGCCACCCTTAACTCCTCCTCCCATTATTGGCACTTTATAACTGTACATCCTATACAGCCGCAACACACCTCCACACAACGATTAATCCTTATACAAACTCTATCAGCTACTGCTGCCCCATTATCATTTTGATCAGTAATGCAGTATATAAAAGGGATAAGTGTCCTTACAATGTCATCTCCAAGGTGACTTAATATCCTTCTATTATAATCTTACAGTTCGCATTATTACTTATATACACATGGAGTTTTATTTTTCAGTTTTATTTAATTTCTTCTAGTTTAATTTACATTAAGGGATTTAATTTTAACTGTGTCTGACAGTTTAACATACAGACTCAGGCATGGACAAGTACCTTTAATGTCAGCTCCTGTCTGCATGAAACATAATCTGTCTGTGTGAGTAATTTTTATATGTGTTAAAGGGTAACTCACCCAGAAAATGAACTATCTGTAGTGTAGTGTAAAACCCCCCCAACTGATATATTTATTTTTTAAAACAAACCCCAGACATTGACTTATGATCTCGTTTCCCTCGGCTGTCTGCTCCCAGTTCTCTGCTTGCAAGAAGTTGCAGAGAGGGTCCAGACCAGGAGCCATGTGATTGGCTGATAGTCAGCCAATCACAGAACAGCTGCCAGCTATACAAAGAGCCAAGGGGGCGGAGGATTGTAAGTTATTTCTTGTGCTTGTTTTAAAAACAAAACATGGTGGTTGGGATGGGGTGGGGTACACTATACTACAGAAAAAGTAAGTAGGGGATGGAAGGGAGGGGGAGGGCCTCCCCTGCACATGCCTGAGTCCATACTGAGAGTAGATTACCTGAGGACTCACAGACAGCTCCTACTCTTCACTCTGGAACTTTGGACAAGCACTGCATATAAACCATAAGGTAAGGGTTTTTTATTCACTACACAGTGGTGATCTGGTACCGCTACTTACACTGAATTCTCAATCTAGGCACACACAGTACAATGAGAGATGCCCGATGCTTTGCATAGCATTGTGTAATTGGGAAAGGGAGTTAACCAGTGTGGAGCAACCTTGAAATATTTCCTTAGAAAAAACACTCACCTACGGACATTTTCCACTATTGCCCCAATTTCCATTTATCACCCTTATGTTTTATAGTATTAACTTACACGGTGTGGTGTCTTCTGTATGATTATAGGACGCTATAGAGACTAATTACTTGAGCATGGATCCTGAGATATTTGATGACCAGTATCATGGGTGTGAAGGAAAAATGGAGAAGATCATCACTGGCGGTCTATTGGATAAGGAATTAAACATGAATTAAAATTTAAATCAGCCTGGGAATCTGCAAAATCAATGTGGTATAACGGTGGGTAAGGCGAAAGTGAAGCATACGCTCCCACATGGATTTAAGGATGAAAACGGGGATAGCTATAGTCGCCTACACTCGTCCATTTACAGACAATTTAATAAAGCAACCAGAGAGGGAAGTCCCTTAATAACTACAAGAACAATTTCCACTTTAAAATCCTTTCATTTATTACCTAACGGGGGTGACTGCGGAAACTAACAAAGGGTTGTAATAAGAGAACGGTGTATAGAGGGTGGAAGAATGTACATTTATGCCCCTAGAAAGGAACAACTGCGATTCGGACAATTCACATCCACATCATACAAAAAAAATGTAGCCTTACATTTTGGTACTACCTCATTTTTCTATATTCGCACCTGCTAGGTGTCCCAATAGCCAAGTTTTCTAAGTATTCCAATGGAGATGAAGTGTTGGTTAAGGGGAAACGAGGTATTTACAGTAAAAAGCTTCAATCAGCTGAACACACATTTCTACTGGGACAGTAACCATAAAAAAACACAGCTTTTTCAATTGCGCCTATTTTAAAGGTCGTAGTAAAATAAAATAATATTGTTTATCTCAAGGAAAACGAAAGATTGGCACATTTCTAAACTATTTTCTTTCTAATTCTCGTCTAGCAATAAAGCAGTGTTTATAATTATCACAATACCAACATAGTGTCATAGCTAGCACCAGGCACTCCAGACATGTGCCCTAGTTTGCTGGTCCAGTCTAATTTCCCACATGCTGTACCACTATAATCCCAGTTGCTTTATAGTTATCATTTACTAGTTTGCTGCTTTGATATAATTTCCCAGTTTGCTGTACCAGATAAGTTCCCGTTTGGATAACCAATTTAATTTCCCAGTTTGTCTGTACCACTTTAATTTTCCAGTTTGTTGTACCACTTTCATTTCCCAGTTCAGTGCTGTACCACATTTCATTCCCAGTTTGCTGTACCAATTCCATTTTCAAGTTTGCTGTACCATTTAATTTCCAGTTTGCTGTACCACATTTCATTTCATCAGTTTGAGCTGTACACTTTATTTTCAATTGTTGTTACCACTTTACATTTTCAGTTAGTTGTACACTTAATTTCACAGGTTTGTGTACCATTTAATTTCAAGTGTGCAAACGCCACTATTTCATGGTCACTATTCCCTAAGCCTCCAGTCCTTTATATCTATAATGCGCTCCACATTGTTAGATATTACCAGATCCAACAGAGCTCTTTTTCTAGTAGGAACTTCAACCACCTGTGAAAGAAAATTATCCTGCAGCAAATTCAGGAACTTATCGCCTTTTGTGTTGGCAGTTCTACTCTACCAATTAATATTAGGGTAATTAAAGTCCCCCATAATGAGCACACTCCCCAAACTTGCAGCCCTTGCCAACTGCATATTAAACTGACTCACTTCCTCTCTGCTAGCATTTGATGGCTTATAGCAGACACAAACAATGACATTACCCCCTTTCCTGTTGCCTAATTCCACCCATATTGCCTCCACTTTATCATCCATATCACCAGTTATCTCTTCTTTAAAATTTGGCTTCAATTCTTTTTTAACATAAACACATACTCCTCCCCCTTTCCTTTATCTCTGTACTGCCTAAACAAGGCATATCCTTCTAAGTTTACAGCCCAGTCGTGAGAACTGTTCAACCACATTTCTGCTATACCTATTACATCATACTTTCCAGTCAGCACCATTATCTCCAATTCTCCCATTTTGTCAGCCAGGCTTCTCGCATTTGCAAACAAACATTTTAAATTATGATCCTGTAGTTTATTTTTACACTTAAATACACATGTATCCCTACCCCCTATGCTAGCCCCACCCCCCTTTCCACCCACCACTGGCCTATCTACACCCTGCTTTCCTCCTGGGCTATCTATCCCATTGAGACTGCTAATACCCTCCCCCCCATACCTAGTTTAAAATCTCCTCCAACCCTCTAGCCATCTTCTCCCCCAAATAAGCTGCACCGCCATCAGTGAGGTGCAACCCATCCCCAATAAAGAGCCTTTAGCTGACAGCAAAGTCTGCCCAGTTCTCTATAAACCCAAACCCTTCTTCCTTACACCACCCTCTTAGCCACGCATTAATGGTCTTAAGCTCCCATTGTCTCCCTAGCGTAGCACGTGGCTGTAATATGTGTACACGATCCACCACATGCCAAACCCTAGCACCAGGCAGGCAACACACAGTTCAGCATGTAGGGTCTTGGCGGGAGATTACCCTATCTACCTTCCTACCACTACCACCTGCCTAGCATTACTAAGTACTTCCTCCCTTGTATTAGAGGTGGCAGTTCCCTGAGTGCTCAAAGGATTAGCCCTCTCCATACACACTAATTCTGAGCAACCGTACCCTTTTATCCCCCACTTCCCCAAGTAACCCTTACAAAACTACCTCCCCCCTCAACCTTCCCTGTCCCACTTCCACCCACCTCTATACTGGCCCCAGCCAGTGCCTGCTGTCCCCCCAGATTTTCCAATCCCTGCAATGCTGCAAGCTGCCCCCTTAGACTCTCCACTTCAGCGTCCAAATAAGCAACCCACTCGCTCCTGACACAAAGATAGGAACATCTGCTCCATGTTCCTATACAGGATGCACACTGCATGTCTTGCTGGTTTTGGCTAGGTATCCCTCAAGGCCAAAGCCACACTGCATTGTGTAGTATTGGACTGGAAATGTGATCAGGTGCACGATCTCGGTGCGATAGTGCACGTTGCCATGCGATTGCGCAAAAAATACAGATTGCAGGAGCAATGCAGGGGAGCGCACCAAGTGTGGCTAGATCAATTGGCTGACACTTTTTACCGCACGATCAAATTGCAATCGCGATTGCATCACATGTTAAAACACATTGGTGTGGCCTAGCCCTTAGGAGATGGTCTGTCTAAAAATAAAGTTTGCAGGCAGCTAATTAAAGGTTTTGTTAATTGAATTAATTAACCAAATCAAAGTCTAACATTGATCTTCTCTGTTCAAACATCCTGCAATGTATTGGAGTAAAGGTAGGTGGACAAACTTATACGATTGGCTTCCCAATAGCTCGGAAATGCCTAGAAATCTCCCTTACCCACAGTTGTATCGCTATATTAAAGTATAGGGCATAACTACTGTCCCGCCAACTCGGGGTTTTTAAACAGCTGATCATGTGTACAAAGGAAACATACACACAATCAGTTGTTTAAAAGCCCAGAACCTAACTTCCGGAAACTTCTCCAGGGGCGTAGCTAGATATCACAGGGCCCCGTAGCAAAATTTCAGAGGGGCCCCCACATAAAAAACATTTCGCTGCATTTAAACCTAACCCGGACAAACTGAGGGGAGGTTTTTTAAAGGACACATCCACCCTACTAAGTAAAATTGAACCTTACGTAGTTCAGCCCCACAAACCTTCCTACACCCGTCTTTCTCCTTCTTCCATCCTGCTCCCTCCTTTAATTCCTTTCAGCTTCCCACATGTACAGGGGAAGACCAGTAGGTTGACTCATTTTTAAAGACTGCAGGGACTGCGCCTCTGATATCTATAGAATGTTGGAGAGGGTGTGTGTAATGATCTTTGTTATGGGGCTCCCTCAGATGGTGGCAATTGCCCAATTTCCCCGTTCTGCACATTGGCCCTGCCCCTAGCCTATGTCTCTGACACACAAAACTACTAGGCATGCCCAGTGCAGACATTGCTATAGCTTAATCTGCTTATCAGTCCACTAGGTTAGATCACTACCTGGTTGTGGTTCAGTGTCTCTGTTTTTAACAGGAGATTGAAAAGTCAAAAATAAGTTAAAGTAAATAGGCAGAAAGTGCTGGCTTTGGGTTCTCTCTCTCGCCCTCTCTCTCTCTCTCTTTCTCTCTCTCTCTCTCTCTCTCTCTCTCTCTCTCTTTTTTTTTTTTTTTTGCAGTGTTTGAAAGGTCTTTATACTTCAATGTGCTTCCTGCCACTGGAATGAAGGCACCGAAAGAGTTAATAATATAGTGAATCTTTAGTTGCCGCCATTCCAGTGGATTATCCAACCATTCACTTTCTATATAATGAGGGATCCAAGTTGGTTTTTCCTGGCTACGCAGTGATCTGGGGCAATAGAGAAATCATTTCCCTGCTCAGCAAAGGAATAAACCGTGATTTTACATTTGTTAGTATATCTTTATTTTATAATAAACTTATATTGTAAGTGGATGTATATTTAATCAGATCATCTCATAATTGGGGGACACTTATAATTAATGCAAGTAGCAGGGCTGTATTAATTACTGTTTTTTTCAGGTTGAAGAAACATTTTCTGCTGAATAAAGATGAAGCGACATGTGAAAATCTACTTATTACTCCTGGTCACTCTGCTCCTAGTACAGAAACAGGTTCGTATACTGTATATCTATAATGGACTAGATAGATAGAGGTACAATGACAAAAGACAGGGAACTCTGGTACCACTCTAGTATTATAATAAAATGTATCCCCTACTGTAAATTATCACCGATTTTATAAGTCACTGAGGAGTTCTGTGTCTATATAAAGGTACAAGGACTCAAGTTGAGTTATACAGGGAACTCTGGGTACCACTCATGTATTATAAGGGATAATGTATCCCCTACTGTAAATTATAAGGATATTAGAAGTCACTGAGGAGTTCTGTGTCTATATAAAGGTACAAGGACACAGACTGTGTTATACAAGGAACTCTGGGTACCACTCATGTATTATAAGGGATAATGTATCCTCTACTGTAAATTATAAGGATATTAGAAGTCACTGAGGAGTTCTGTGTCTATATAAAGGTACAAGGACACAAGTTGAGTTATACAGGGAACTCTGAGTACCACTCATGTATTATAAGGGATAATGTATCCCCTACTGTAAATTATAAAGATATTAGAAGTCACTGAGGAGTTCTGTGTCCATATAAAGGTACAAGGACACAGACTGAGTAATACAGGGAACTCTGGGTACCACTCATGTATTATAAGGGATAATGTATCCCCTACTGTAAATTATAAGGATATTAGAAGTCACTGAGGAGTTCTGTGTCTATATAAAGGTACAAGGACACAAGTTGAGTTATACAGGGAACTCTGAGTACCACTCATGTATTATAAGGGATAATGTATCCCCTACTGTAAATTATAAAGATATTAGAAGTCACTGAGGAGTTCTGTGTCCATATAAAGGTACAAGGACACAGACTGAGTTATACAGGGAACTCTGGGTACCACCCATGTATTATAAGGGATAACGTATCCTCTACTGTAAATTATAAGGATATTAGAAGTCACTGAGGAGTTCTGTGTCTATATAAAATACAGGGCATTAGAAGTGACTTGCCTCTAATCCTGCCCTCAGAAACACCCCCATCCCAATGGATTTCAGATTTGTACACCTGAATACATTTGTGCAACTCCTTTTTCAAGCAGGTTCCCACACACAAACCAGGTTAAGGGGCATATTTATAAAGGTTTGTTGACTTTTCGCGGCCGTTATTCCCGCCATTTCCCACAGCCCGAACCGGAACCCCCAGTGAGCGGCTCTTAAAAGAGTCCTTGGGCAGCATATTCTTTTTTTCAGCCCCGGCGACACCAGCTCCGCTGAGGCCACCGACCCCCGAGAGGTACCCCGGCGGGTGCCGGCGACTTCAAAGAGGCTGATGTTGCCGGCGTCTTGAACCGTCACAACATATTCGGGCTGGCGACACCAACCCCACTGAGGTCGCCGATGCCAGGCAGGCTCACCGCGGCTGCCAGTGAGCCCGCTGGCACCACCGGCCTCAGCGGAGCCGATGTTGCCAGCGGGTGGTCGCGACCACCTGCTGCGGCCCCTTCCCAGCAGCCCCTCCTAGCCTCCTGTACCATATGTTCGCCGCGAGTGGGATTGGAGGTTAGGAGGGGCTGCTGAGAAGCGGCGGGGGTCGAGGGTGGGGTGGGCGTATGCCCCGCCCCTGAAGCGGAAGCACCGGGAAGGGATTTTATGTCCCTTCGCGGCGATATTGTACTTAGCGCATTGCGCTAAGTGCAGTATCGCCAGGAAGGGATCTAAAATTACCACCAGGTATCGTGGTTGCGATACATATCGCCGCGATGGCGCCGGCCATTATAAATATGGCGATATCGCTATTTTCGCGGCCGCGATGTGCGGCGGTAATTTTTGGGCACTATTTTCGGGCCCTTTATAAATATGCTCCTAAGACTAAACTCTCATACACATAGAGCAAACCAACCCCATTTTAACTCAGGTCATTATGCAGTGTCCCACCCACCAGCGCCACCCTTAACTCCTCCTCCCATTATTGGCACTTTATACCTGTACATCCTATACAGCCGCACACACACCTCCACACAACGATTATATCCTTATAAAACTCTATCAGCTACTGCTGCTCCCATTATCATTTTGATCAGTAATGTACAGTATTATAAAAGGGATAATGTGTCCTTACAATGTCATCTCCAAGGTGACTTAATATCCTTCTATTATAATCTTACAGTTCGCATTATTACTTATATTACACATGGAGTTTTATTTTTCAGTTTTATTTAATTTTCTCTAGTTTAATTTACATTAAGGGATTTAATTTAATAACTGTGTCTGACAGTTTAACATACAGACTCAGGCATGGACAAGTACCTTTAGAATGTCAGCTCCTGTCTGCATGAGAAACATAATCTGTCTGTGTGAGTATTTTTTATTATGATTGTTAAAGGGTAACCTCACCCAGAAAATGAACCTATCTGTAGTGTAGTGTAAACCCCCCCCCAACTGATATATTTATTTTTTAAAACAAACCCCAGACATTGACTTATGATCCTTCGTTCCCTCGGCTGTCTGCTCCCAGTTCTCTGCTTGCAAGAAGTTGCAGAGAGGGTCCAGACCAGGAGCCATGTGATTGGCTGATAGTCAGCCAATCACAGACTCAGCTGCCAGCTATACAAAGAGCCAAGGAGGCGGAGGATTGTAAGTCTATTTCTTGTGCTTGTTTTAAAAAACCAACATGGTGGTTGGGGATGGGCTGGGGTACACTATACTACAGAAAAAGTAAGTAGGGGATGGAAGGGAGGGGGAGGGCTCCCCTGCACATGCCTGAGTCCATACTGAGAAGTAGATTACCTGATGACTCACAGACAGCTCCTACTCTTCACTTCCTGGAACTTTGGACAAGCACTGCAATAGAACCATAAGGTAAGGGTTTTTATTCACTACACAGTGGTGATCTGGTACCGCTACTTACACTGAATTCTCAATCTAGGCACACACAGTACAATGAGAGATGCCCGATGCTTTGCATAGCATTGTGTAATTGGGAAAGGGAAGTTAACCAGTGTGGAGCAACCTTGAAATATTTCCTTAGAAAAAAACACTCACCTACGGACATTTTCCACTATTGCCCCAATTTCCATTTATCACCCTTATGTTTTATAGTATTATAACTTACACGGTGTGTGTCTTCTGTATGATTATAGGACGCTATAGAGACTAATTACTTGAGCATGGATCCTGAGATATTTGATGACCAGTATCATGGGTGTGAAGGAAAAATGGAGAAGATCATCACTGGCGGTCTATTGGATAAGGAATTAAACATGAATTATAAATTTAAATCAGCCTGGGAATCTGCAAAATCAATGTGGTATAACGGTGTAAAGGCGAAAGTGAAGCATACGCTCCCACATGGATTTAAGGATGAAAACGGGATAGCTATAGTCGCCTACACTCGTCCAATTTACAGACAATTTAATAAAGCAACCAGAGATGTGGGAAAGTCCCTTAATAACTACAAGAACAATTTCCACTTTAAATCCTTTCATTATTACCTAACGGGGGCTCTGCGGAAACTAACAAAGGGTTGTAATAAGAGAACGGTGTATAGAGGGGTGAAGAATGTACATTTTATGCCCCCTAAGAAAGGTAACGAACTGCGATTCGGACAATTCACATCCACATCATACAAAAAAAATGTAGCCTTACATTTTGGTACTACCTCATTTTTCTATATTCGCACCTGCTATGGTGTCCCAATAGCCAAGTTTTCTAAGTATCCCAATGGAGATGAAGTGTTGTTAAGGGGAAACGAGGTATTTACAGTAAAAAGCTTCAATCAGCTGACACACACATTTCTACTGGACAGTAACCATAAAAAACACAGCTTTTTCAATTGCGCCTATTTTAAAGGTCAGTAAAAATAAAATATCTGTTTATCTTCAAGGAAAACGAAAGATTGGCACAATTTCTAACTATTGTTTCTTCTAATTCTCGTCTAGCAATAAAGCAGTGTTTATAATTATCACAATACCAACATAGTGTCATAGCTAGCACCAGGCACTCCAGACATGTGCCCTAGTTTGCTGTTCCAGTCTAATTTCCCACATTGCTGTACCACTATAATTTCCCAGTTTGCTATACTAGTATCATTTACTAGTTTGCTGCTTTGATATAATTTCCCAGTTTGCTGTACCAGTATAAGTTCCCAGTTTGATAACCAATTTAATTTCCCAGTTTGCTGTACCACTTTAATTTTCCAGTTTGTTGTACCACTTTCATTTCCCAGTTCAGTTTCCTGTACCACTTTCATTTCCCAGTTTGCTGTACCAATTCCATTTTCCAGTTTGCTGTACCATTTCATTTCCCAGTTTGCTGTACCACTTTCATTTCCCAGTTTGCTGTACCACTTTTATTTTCCAATTTGTTGTACCACTTTAATTTTCCAGTTTGCTTGTACCACTTTCATTTCCCAGTTTGCTGTACCACTTTCATTTCCCAGTTTGCTGTACCACTTTCATTTCCCAGTTTGCTGTACCACTTTCATTTTCCAGTTTGTTGTACCACTTTCATTTTCCAGTTTGTTGTACTACTTTAATTTCCCAGTTTGTTGTACCACTTTAATTTCCCAGTTCGCTGTATCAGTATAATATCACAGTCTGATGTACCAGTATCATTTCCCAGTTTGCTGCACCAGTATCATTTACCAATTTGTGGCTGCACTACCATTTCCCAGTATACTGTTCAAGTATAATTTCCAAGTTTTATGTTCCAGTATCCTTTTTGAGTATCTTTTCCCAGTTTGCTGTACCAGTATCATTTCACCCTTTGCTGTACCAGTATCATTTCCCAGTTTGCTGTTCTAGTTTAATTTCTCAGTTTTCTGTACAAACTGTACTAGACTATATATAACATATATATATACTATCTGGTGTCTTTCTAGGTGGTGCTGTTTCTTATCTACGCCTTTACACTGTTTATTCTTATGTGTGTTGACCCACATGGGGTTAAAGTTTTGGTCAGGTGTTGATAATTTCCCTGTTTTAGGTGTGCACATATTTAGGGACGCCACCACCTGGTAATTGTTCCCTCTGATGAAGTGACGAGTGACTCACGAAACACGTCAGGGTACAGACGTGTTCCCCCCGTTTGTGTATCATGCCATGAGATTTATGTTGATGTCTATGTGTTAAATAAATACTGATTTTCTATCAACCGACCGCTGAAAGATATCCGTCTCTCCTTTACATATTCACTTTGATGTTTTTGGGAGTTCCAGGGCTCCATACACACAGATCCCCGCGGGGTGTGGGCGGTTGAGCGGCTCAGGTAGTAACTGCCTTTTTTCCTGCTATTTCTAATGTAGGCGTTTAGTTTAAAACACTGTTAACACCATGAAACACCTTGAACACCGTAAGACCCTGAACACCATAACACCTTGAAACACCATAACACCTTGAACACCATAACACCTTCGTGTTATGAATTCAAGGTGTACGGTATTCAGGTGTTACAGTATTCAAGGTGTTATGGTGCTCAAGGTGTTATGAAGTTCAAGGTGTTACGGTGTTCAAGGTGTTACAGTATTCAAGGTGTTACGGTGGGGTGTTAATGAAGTTCAGTTTAGGTTACGGTATATCAAGTGTTCAGTATTCAAGGTGTTTACGGTGCTCAAGGTGTTATGAAGTTCAAGGTGTTACGGTGTTTCAGGTGTTACAGTATTCAGGTGTTCGGTGTTCAAGTGTCGTGTTCAAGTTTTTTTACTGTGTTTTCAAGGGTTATGAAGTTCAAAGTGTTACAGTATTCAGGTGTTTACGGTGCTCAAGGTGTTATGAAGTTTAAGGTGTTACGGTTTCAAGGTTTACAGTATTCAAGTGTTACGGTGTTCAGGTGTTTACGGTGTTTGAAGGTGTTACTGTGTTTCAAGGGTGTTTAATGGGTGTTCAGGTGTTTACGGTGTTCAAGGTGTTACGTGTTTCAAGTGTTATAAGTTCAAGGTGTTACAGTATTCAGGTGTTAGGTGGGTTCAAGGTGTTATGAAATTTCAAGTGGTTACTGTATCTCAGGGTGTACAGTATTCAAGGTGTTACGGTGTTCAGGTTTACGGTGTTTGAAGGTGTTACTGTGTTCAAGGTGTTTAAAGTTCAAGTGTTACGGTTTGAGGTGTTACTGTTCAAGGTGTTATGATTCAAGGTGTTACAGTGTTACAGGTGTTACTGTGTTCAAGGTGTTATGAAGTTCAAGGTGTTACGGTGTTCAAGGTGTTACAGTATTCAAGGTGTTACTGTGTTCAAGGTGTTATGAAGTTCAAGGTGTTACGGTGTTCAAGGTGTTACAGTGTTTGAAGGTGTTACTGTGTTCAAGGTGTTATGAAGTTCAAGGTGTTACGGTGTTCATGTGTTCGGTGTTTAAGGTTACTGTGTTCAAGGTGTTATGAGTCAAGGTGTTACGGTGTTTGAAGGTGTTCAAAGGTGTTTGAAGGTTTAACGGTGGGTGTTTCAAGGTGTTACGGTGGTTCAAGTGTTACACGTATTCAAGGTGTTCGGTATCAAGGTGTTATTAGTTCAAGGTGTTACGTATTCAGGTGTTACGGTGTTCAAGGGTGTTATGAAGTTCAAGGTGTTACGGTATTCAAGGTGTTACAGTATTCAAGGTGTTACGGTGCTCAAGGTTTTATATGAAGTTCAAGGTGTTACGGTGTTCAAGGTGTTACAGTATTCAAGGTGTTCAAGGTGTTTACTGTGTTCAAGGGGTTATGAAGTTCAAAGTGTTACAGTATTCAAGGTGTTACGGTGTCAAGTTTTGAAGTTTAAGGTGTTACGGTATTCAAGGTGTTACAGTATTCAAGGTGTTCGGTGTTCAAGGTGTTACGGTGTTTCAGGTGTGTTTCAACGGTGTTGTGTTCAAGGTGTTACGTGTTCAAGTGTTTACTGTGTTCAAGGTGTTATGAAGTTCAAGGTGTTTAACGGTATTCAAGGTGTTACGGTGTTCAAGGTGTTATGAATTTCAAGGTGTTACGGTATCAAGGTTTACGTATTGCAAGGTGTTTACGTTTTTTTCAAGGTGTTACGGTGTTTGAAGGTGTTACTGTGTTCAAGGTGTTATGAAGTTCAGGGTTCGTGTTTGAAGTGTTACTGTGTTTCGTTTATAGTTTCAAAGGTGTTACGTGTTGAAGGTGTTTATGTGTTCAAGGTGTTATGAAGTTTCAGGTGTTACGGTGTTCAAGGTGTTAACAGTTTGAAGGTGTTTACTGTGTTCAGGTGTTATGAAGTTCAAGGTGTTTACGGTGTTCAAGGTGTTACAGTGTTTTGAAGGTGTTACTGTGTTCAAGGTGTTTATGAAGTTCAAGGGTGTTACGGTGTTCAAGGTGTTACGGTGTTTGAAGGTGTTTACTGTGTTCAAGGTGTTATGAAGTTCAAGTTTTACGGGTTTGATGGTGTACGGTGTTTGAGGTATTAACGGTGTTCAAGGTGTTACGGTGTTAAGTGGTTATTACTATTCAAGGTGTTACGGTATTCAGGTGTTATGTAAGTTCAAGTTGTTACGATTCAAGTGTTACGGTGTTCACGGTGTTTTATGAAGTTCAAGGTGTTACGGTATTCAGGTGTTACAAGTATCAAGGTGTTCGGTGCTCAAGGTTTTATGAAGTTCAAGGTGTTACGGTGTTCAAGGTGTTACGTATTCAAGTTGTTACGGTGTTCAAGGTGTTACGGTTTTCAAGTGTTACTGTGTTCAAGGGTTATGAAGTTCAAAGTGTTACAGTATTCAAGGTGTTACGGTGCTCAAGGTGTTATGAAGTTTAAGGTGTACGGTATTCAAGGTGTTACAGTATTCAAGGTGTTACGGTGTTCAAGGTGTTACGGTGTTTGAAGGTTCTGTGGTTCAAGGTGTTACGGTGTTCAAGTGTTACGGTGTTTCAAGGTGTTACTGTGGTTCAAGGTGTTAGAAGTTCAAGTGTTTACATTATTCAAGGTGTTTACGGTGCTCAAGGTGTTATGAAGTTAGGTGTTACGGTATCAAGGGTGTTACAGTATTCAAGGTGTTTACGTGTTTCAAGGTGTTACGGTTTTTGAAGGTGTTACTGTGTTCAAGTTGTTATGGTGTTCAAGGTTTTACGGTGTCGGTGTTACTGTTTTCAGGTGTTATAAGTTCAAGGTGTTACAGTAATTCAATTTGTGTTACGTGTGTTCAAGGGTTATAAGTTCAAGGTGGTTACGGTATTCAAGGTGTTACAGTATTCAAGTGTTACGGTGTTCAAGGTGTTTACGGTGTTGAAGTGTTACTGTGTTCAAGGTGTTATGAGTGTTCAAGGGTTACGTTGTTTGACAGGTGTACTGTGTCAAGGTGTTATGAAGTTCAAGGTGTTACGGTGTTTGAAGTGTTTGTGTTCAAGGTGTTTATTAAGTTCAAGGTGTTACGGTGGTTCAAGGTGTTACAGTGGTTGAGGTGTTACTGTGTTCAAGGTTGTTATGAAGTTCAAGGTGTTACGGTGTTCAAGGTGTTTACAGGTTTGAAGGTGTTACTGTGTTCAAGGTGTTATGAAGTTCAAGGTGTTACGGTGTTCAAGGTGTTACGGTGTTTGAAGGTGTCTGTGTTCAAGGTTTGATGAAGTTCAGTTGTTACGGTGTTTTAAGTGTTACGGTGTTTGAAGGTATTACGGTGTTCAAGTGTTGTTAGTGTTCAGGTGGTTACAGTATTCAAGGTGTTACGGTATTCAAGGTGTTATGAAGTTCAAGGTGTTACAGTATTCAAGGTGTTACGGTGCTCAAGGTGTTATGAAGTTCAAGGTGTTACGGTGTTCAAGGTGTTACAGTATTCAAGGTGTTACGGTGTGCTTCAAGGTGTTATGAAGTTCAAGGTGTTACGGTGTTCAAGGTGTTACAGTATTCAAGGTGTTACGGTGTTCAAGTGTTACGGTGTTCAAGGTGTTACTGTGTTCAAGGGTTATGAAGTTCAAAGTGTTACAGTATTCAGGTGTTACGGTGCTCAAGGTGTTATAAGTTAAGGTGTTACGGTATTCAAGGTGTTCAGTATTCAAGGTGTTAGGTGTTCAAGGTTTTTGTTACGGTGTTTTAGAAGTGTTACTGTGTTCAGGTGTTATGGTGTTCAAGGTGTTACGGTGTTCGGTGTTACTGTTGTTCAAGGTGTTATGAAGTTCAAGGTGTTACATATTCAAGGTGTTACGGTGTTTTCAAGTGTTATGAAGTTCAAGGTGTTATGGTATTCAAGGTGTTACGTATTCAAGGTTGTTGTACGGTGGTTCAAAGGTGTTACGGTGTTTGAAGGTTGACTACTGTTTTCAAGGTGTTATGAATTTTCAAAGGTGTTACGGGTGTTTTGAAGGTTGTTAGCTGTGTTCAAGGTGTTATGAGTTCAAGGTTACGGTGTTTGAGGTGTTACTGTGTTCAAGGTGTTAAGAGTTCAAGGTGTTACGGTGTTCAAGGTGTTTACAAGTGTTTGAAGGTGTTTACTGGTGTTCAAGGTGTTGAAGTTCAAGGTGTTACGGTGTTCAAGGTGTTACAGTGTTTGAAGTTGTTACTGTGTCAGGTGTTATGAAGTTCAGAGGTGTTACGGTGTTCAAGGTGTTACGGTTTTTGAAGTGTTACGGTGTTCAAGGTGTGATGAAGTTCAAGGTGTTACGGTGTTTGAAGTGTTTACGTGTTTGAAGGTGTTACGGTGTTCAAGGTGTTACGGTGTTAACGGTGGTTACGTGTTCAAGGTCTTACGGTGTTCAAGGTCTTACGGTGTTTGAAGTGTTAGGTGTTTCAAGGTGTTATGGTGTTTCAAGGTGTTTTATGGTGTTCAGGGTCTTACGGTGTTTCAAGGTGTTTCATGGTGTTAACAGTGTTTTAAACTAAACGCCTACATTAGAAATAGCAGGAAAAAGGCAGTTACTACTGAGCCGCTCAAACCGCCCACACCCCGCGGGTCTGTGTGTATGGGAGCCCTGGACATGGAATCGGGAATATTCATTCATCCAGGTCACGGTATATCTGTAATATTCATCCCAGGTCATGGTATATGTTAATATTCATCATCCAGGTCATGGTATATCTGTAATATTCATTCATCCAGGTCAGGTAATCTGTAATATTCATCCATCCAGTCAGTGGTATATCTGTAATATTAATCCATCCAGGTCATGGTATATCTGTAATATTTCATCCAGGTATGGTATATCTGTAATATTCCATCTAGGTCATGGTATATCTGTATGTTAATTAATATCCCATCCAGGTCATGGTATATCTGTAATATTCATCCATCCAGGTCATAGTATATCTGTAATATTCATTCATCCAGGTCATGGTATATCTGTAATATTCATCCATCCAGGTCATGGTATATCTAATATTCATTCATCCAGGTCACGGTATATCTGTAATATTCATCCATCCAGGTCATGGTATATCTGTAATATTCATCCATCCAGGTCATGGTATATCTGTAATATTCATCCAGGTCATGGTATATCTGTAATATTCATCCAGGTCATGGTATATCTGTAATATTCATCTATCCAGGTCATGGTATATCTGTAATATTCATTCATCCAGGTCACGGTATATCTGTAATATTCTTTATTTTCACATAAATGGCCTCCTTAACACCTCTCTTGAACCAGTCACGTTCCTTTGCCAATATGTTAACATTACAATCTTCAAAGGTATGTCCTTTATCCTTAAGATGCAGGTATCCAATCGCCCTTAACACCTGGCTGTGATATGCTAATTGGGATTTTCCAGGGTACATAATTGCCACAGATTCTTGTACAAGTCATTCTGAATTGAGAGATCCAGTCGGATGACTAGCGAAACGTCTTCAACAACTAAACTTCAAGTCCAATTGATCTAATTGAATACAACAGACACACAGATCAGTATTTGATGTTTGACTCCCACCACCCTTTAGATCACAAGCTGGTGTCATCAGAACCCTGCAACACAGAGCCGAGAACATCCTCACTAGCACAGAGGCGAAGGCTAAAGAAATGAAACATCTCAGAGGAGCCCTTAAAACTTGTGGATATCCAGACTGGGCCTTTGTCAAAAGAAGTAGAAGGAAAGAAAAGAACACGAATACCAACAGTGAAGGGGAAAAGCAAGACAGGAGGAAGAACATGGTCATCCCATATGTAGCAGGGGTCTCCGAGAAATTAAGAAGAATTTTCAAAAAACATCGTATCCCTGTCTGCTTTAAACCGAACAACACACTGAGGCAGCAATTGGTACATCCGAAAGACCCAGTACCGAAATACAAGAAAAGTGACATCATATACGCAGTGCAGTGCAGAGTGACATCATATATGCAGTGCAGTGCAGTGAAGAGTGACATCATATACGCAGCGCAGTGCCATCATATACGCAGTGCAGTGCAGTGAAGAGTGACATCATATACGCAGTGCAGTGCCAGGTACAGTAGGCATTCTACCAGGAAACATATGTTTTGAACCAATCTCCTTCTTCATTTCGTAGACCCAAGTATAAACTGACCCGATTTTTAAGACCTAGTCTTTTTAAATCCTAAAAAACCCTTGCGTTTATAGAGTCAAGTATATACGGTATTGATAAAGTGACTAAAGGATATAGTAGTTGAAGATGGATTTGCAACCAGGGAGTAAAGGAAAATATTAGGACACCCCATACCTTTAGGTGAGATGACCGTCACTTCGACATACGCAAGAGACATTGGATGGGTTTGAAACTATGTCTACAAGATGAGGGTGTTAATCTGAGTTTTCACCAAGGATTGTGACTTCTGTGCTGGGCCATTACTGTGGTGTTCTAGGCCAGTTGCTGTTTGCTCGCCCACACGTTACAAATCCAGAGTATTCTTTCACTCACTGCACTGCTATACTGATGCTCACTTCTTCACTGCAATGCACGCCGGATTCATGATGGCACTCGCTGCGTATATGCTGTCATCTTCACGCACTGCCTAGATGATGGGTCAATCATTCACTGCCACTGTTTAAAATGTATATAGGCGGGATTGTGAACTGAAAATTAAAGGAGTACCTGTCTCGGGGATGGATTGGTTATGAACCCATTAGAATTACCTGAAAGCTTGGTGCTGGATTATGGTAACTAACCCGTAAGAGATCTTACGATCCTGGTGGCTGTATGGTTAACTGAACCAGTTAAGGATATACCTGATCTAGCTGGTTGCTGGATTGTTACTGAACCAGTAAAGGAATTCCTGTATCTTCTGGTGCGTATTGTATACTGAACCAGATAAAGTAAGACTTACTGTATTTCGTTTTTTTCTGCGTTTTTTTCTGTGGTTTACCTGAACCGATAAGAATAACTGTTCCTGGTGCTGTTTGGTTAACAACCAGTTAAGGAATACCTGGATTCTGGCTGTATTGGGTTAACTGAAACGATAAAGAGATTACACTGTATCTCTGGTGCTGTAGTGTTTAACTGAACAGTTAAGAATTGACCTGTATCATGTGTCTGTATTGGGTACTAAACAGAAACGAAACCACGGGATTACAACTGCGTTAGACATTACCTTATCTCTGGGCTGTAGTGGTCTTCTGAACCAGATAAAGTGAATTACCTGTATCTCTGGTTGCTGTTTGTTTGAACTGAACCAGATAAAGGAATTACTTGCGCGTGTATGGTTACTCAGGAAGATTTGTCTGGCTGTATTGTTACGAACCAGATAACGGAAGTTACCTGTATCATCTGGTGCTGTATTGCGTTAAACTGACCCCATAAGAATTAGCTTCTGTATCCTCTGGTGCTGTATTGGTTACATGACATGTTAAGGAATTACCTCGTATCTCTGGTGCTGTGGTTGGTTCACTGAACCAGCGAAAGGAATTACCTGTATCTTGGTGCTGTATTTATGGTTAACTAACGATAAGGAATTACCTGATCTCGGGTGTACTGGACTCATTAGGAATACTCGTGACTGATACCTGTTAACTAAAAAGTAAGGATACCTTGCTTATCTCTGGTGCTGTATGGTTACTGAAACATTAAAGGATATTACCGTATCTCTGGTGGCTTATTGGGTTAACTGAACCAGAATTAAAGAATTACCTGTATCTCTGGTGCGTATTGGTTAAACATGCACCAGATAGAAGGAATTGGCGTGTGATGACACGATCCGATTACTTCTCTGGTGCTGTATTGGTTTAACGAACACAAAGATTGACCTGATCTCACTGGTGCTGTATTGGTAACTGAACCAGGATGATTCAGGAATTACCGTAGCTCCGGTGCGTGTATTGGTTAATTGAACCATTGAAAGGAATTACCAATGTTCTCTGTTGCTGTATTGGTTAACTGAACAACGATAAGGAATTACTGATCTCTGTGCGTATTGGTTACTGAACTAGTTAAAGGCTACCTTCTGTTCTCGGTGCTGTTGGTTTTACTGTAAACCATATACGAGGATTACCCGGATCTCTGGTGGTATTGGTTAACTGAACCAGTTCAGGATAATCCTGTATCTCGTTGTGCTGTTATTGGTTAAACTGAACACATTAAAGGAGATTAACCATTATCTCTGGACACCCACCGCCCCCTGTATTGGTTAACTTGAACCAGTTAACGAATTACCTTATCTTCTGGTGCTGTATTGGTAACTGAACAGTAAAGGAATTACCGTACTCTGGTGCTGTATTGGTTAAATGAACAGATAAAGGAATTACCTGTATCTCCTGTGCTGTATTGGTTAACTGAACCATAAGAATTACATACTCTGGTGCTGTATTGGTTAAACTGAACCACCGATAAAGAGATTACCTGATCTCTGGTGCTGCTGATTGGTTAACTGAACCAGTAAAGGAATTACCTGATCTCTGGTTCTGATTGGTTAGACTGAACCAGATAAAGGAATTACCTTATCCTGGTGCTTATTGGTTAACGAACCGCATAAAGGTGAATTACCTGATACCTGGTGTCTGTATTGGTAACGTACAGAAATAATGGAATTCCTGTACTCTCTGGTGCTCTGTATTGGTTAACTGATCCAGTTAAAGGCATTACCTGTATTCTGGTGCCTGTATTGGTTTAATGAACCAGATAAGAAATACTGTATACTCGTGTCCTGTATTGGTTAAACTGAACCAGATAAACGGACTACCTGTACTCTGTGCTTATTGGTTTAACTGAACCAGGATAAAGAATTACCTGTATCTTCTGGTGTCTGCCAGTCACGGACAGAGGTTTCGTTAAGACCAGATGTTGTGTTTGTTTGCAATTTACAGTTTCGGGGTGTTCAGTGACGATTCACATTGGGTTTAGTGATCAATCCAATTAATCCATTGGAAGACATTTATTGATATAAAAGTTCTAACTTTATCATTAAATCCAGTGTTCACTGTGTCCCACTACACACCATGACCAGAATTTCATTACATATACCAGTATTGCTATAGATTAAACATGGGGGGGGGTGTGAAGCAGACAGATGGACCAACCATCCCTGACGAAAATGGCCAAATTGGAGTCGGCAACTGCCATTCAACAACTGTTACAGTGACAATTATCAAGACGTTCTGATTGAGGTTTAATTGCTGTGTGCACAAGGGGACAATTGCCCTGCATTCCCAGCAATCCTTCTGGCAGTACATACCTACATACATTCCCACCAGTCTGTGTTAGACCGTACTGACATTACATGTGGGGTCGCTGATTGATAGTCCAACACACAAGCTGCTAGTAAATATAGTTCCAGCAAGTGTGTTAGCGGCTCATGGCGGGAAGGGTGACTATTAATATAGGAAGGGAATGACACAATGTTTAGGGCCCCATCCCTCCCCTTAACCACAATTAGTACAATTTGTGACAGTGAGTGTGAGTGTAGGAGGGATAGTGAGAATGTACGTCATGGTGTGAGAGCAGTGTAGGTGGATAGTGTGAAATGTAACTGTCGTGAGTGTGAGAGAGAGTGTAGGAGGGTAGTGTGAGAATGTACTGTCAGTGAGTGTGAGAGGAGAGTGTCGTAGGGGATCGTAGTGAAGAATGTAACTGTCGTGAGTTTGAGAGAGATTGTAGGAGGGATAGTGTGAGAATGTAACTGTCAGTGAGTGTGAGAGAGAGTGTAAGGGATATTGAAGGTAACTGTCAGGATGGTAGAGAAGTGTAGGAGGGATGTGTAGAATGTAACTGTCCAGTGAGTGTGAAGAGAGTGTAGGAGGGATAGTGTGAGAATGTAACTGTCGTGAGTGTGAGAGAGATGTAGGAGGGATAGTGTGAGAATGTAACTGTCCGTGAGTGTGAGAGAGAGTGTAGAGGGATAGTGTGAGAAGTACTGTCAGTGAGTGTAGAGAGAGAGTGTAGGAGGGATAGTGTGAGAATGTAACTGTATTGAGTGTGAGGAGAGTATTAGGAGGGATGTTGAGAATGTAACTGTCATTGAGTGTGAGGAGAGTGTAGGAGGGATAGGTGTGAGAATTAACTGTCAGTGAGTGGAGAGAGAGTGTAGGAGGATAGTTGAAATGTAAACTGTCAGTGAGTGTTGAGAGGAGTGTAGGAGGATAGTGTGAGAATGTAACTGTCAGTGAGTGTGAGAGTGAGTTGTAGAGGTGATAGTGTGAGAGTACCGGTCAGTGAGTGAGAGAGAGTGTAGGAGGTAGTGTGAGAATGTAACTGTCAGTGAGTGGTGAATGTGTGAGTTCATAGGGAGATGTAATCGTGGCCATACACATTAGCGGTGTTAGGTGAATTCCATTTGTGGACCGACAGGAATTAACCCAATACGGCGTGTGCCAACCAACGTACCGTTAGAATACGATTGGTCGAGAAGATGGAAATCGCCTCCCTTCAATGTAAAGATTACTACGGCTCGTTCATGCTGCATGACCACCGTATGGTTGATCAGTTTGGGCCCATGTGTGCGGCTCCCATTGCATTGTGCTGACAGATACCAGTGCGATGAAATCACATGTGTATGAGCCTTTAGAATAGCTGAGTGCCAACTCCCATTCAATCTTTTACACTAGAGGGACCATATGGATAAGCATGAAAACACGTACAATACGAATAACAAAATTCCTTTATGATCAGTTGTAACAAGGTTTGACCTCCAAACTAATATTGTTTATAGTTTTATCTGGAAGAATAAAATCTGATAACCCAAACTACATTAGGATGTTCCCTGCTAGGAACACATGGACTACGAGAGCGAATAAGTGGGAGGTGCAGTAGAGCGAAGGATTTAAAGGTTAAAGTAGGGTATTGAATAGGATTCTTTGATTGGAAGCCACTCTATGGACTGAGTATCAGTATTGCTGTCTCTCTCTAGGGAGGGAGAAATTGTCTGAACTGCTGAGTTTAAGATCGACTGGAGAGGGGAGAGATGATAGGCCGGGAGCCCCAATGTACAAATGTAGCAAATCCAGCACACCTTGATGAGAAAGAACCAATCATGTAGCACACGTTTCTTTAATAAAGCTTTTCTTTTTTTGGCACAGCTTTAAAGCGGTGTCATCACATCCTACAACCTATGTTTGCATTGTGCTTGTTTTATCCATGGAAACCGGTGGTGTGAGGCATATCAATGTTCACGGGTACTACATCTGGATACTCGATACATCTGGATACTCTGACACATCTGATACCCTGACTTGTTAAAAAAAGGCTGGGAGCCCACATTAGAAGAATTGTTACGTAGTCAAGACGGGAGGAAGATTGTTGTAATTGTAATATCACAGGATCTTAAAAATCAACACAAAATGTTTCTTTTTATACAGTATTTGCTATCTGGTCGGCTTGTATAGAAAGCCTTAGGTATTCACACTACTGTAAGGGATTCAATTTAAAGTCCAAGCGGAAACACTAAACCCAACAAATTTCATCATCAATGGGATCAAATGGTTTATTTTGGAGAAAGTCTCCTTAGGAATGAGAGGTGGCGATAGGGAGAATATTTATAGAATACGCTGGCTCCCTCAGCTACAATATAACGCTTCCTTATAATGGCCGCAGATGTATTGAAACAATATTACTAGGATGTCCGACTTCGCAAAATCGTCCGCTCGGGATGCGCGAATTTTCGAAAAAATTTGAAATTCGAAAATCCGCGAGTGGACCTATTAAAATGAAAATTCTTCGAAAAGACGAAATCCTCGTAATTTCGAAAATTTTTGAAAACGTGGTTCGGAAAAGTTCGGAAGGCGGAAATCCGAAAAATCTGCGATATCCGCCTTCACAAATGAGGGAAATCCGCCACGAATCCAGGTTCGGATCAGCGAACCGTGCCATCACTAATTGACACGGATGTTTACTATACTCATCCAGGTACTGTCACCCACATAAGAAGCCGATTCTCAACTCCCTAAACCAGCTAGTATACGAGTAATAGAGAGACCTGACCTGCTCATGCTGATACCAGAGGAGGGGCGTAATGCGTATCGTACCGTTCGATGATGATTTTACTGCAACGCTGTTTTCTGTAACTTGAATATCTGTGCTGGTTCATATTGATTTTTAACCACATTGGTACTAATCACATAGGGTTAGGGATTCAGACTAGTCTCTATACCTATTTAAACTAGTAGAGCACTGATTGCTTAGGGCTGCCCCATTTAACTGCAGCACTAGCTGATGGACTGAGAGGTTTCTCTCCATCTAGTGTAGGGATAACATACAGCACTTTATACTGTGTTACCCATATTTATTTCCCAACCCTTTTTAACATTTTTTGTTGGTCCTATGAAGATTTTACTTAATATGTCTGTCTTCTTATATTTTATATTTTTAATGTATATCTAAATAAAGTGTATTTTTAACATATTGTTGTTCCTCTGGATGTTGTAAATACATAGGATGTGATATTAACAGGGGGATACCTTTCTCTCTGTGTCCTATATATTGATAAACCCCCATCATCCACTCCTCATTCCCTGTGCATCCCTTCGATTTTCTATTACTATTCAGACTGGAGTTTAGGGTTGGATGGGGGTCCCCTACATAATCATTTTTTTGCAATATGGGGATGGAGCGCCTTAAACATGTCTTCCACCTTTCTGCACATTGTAGTTTATAAGGGTAGGTGGGGAAAGGGTTGGGTTACTGTCTGGAATCCCTTTCTTATTATCACCCCCAGCTACGTAGTTAAGGATTGTTAAAGGAAATCCACTGCAGCTCCCATTATAATCCATTTCGGTGTTTAACAAAGGACCCTCATGGAGATTCACAGTCGGTGACAATGTTGGAAGGTTTGCTTGTTACTTGTTACTGTAATGGAATGTTGTGTTATAATAATGTAAATTATCTCACACTTGTGTGACATGAAAAGCTGAAAGGAAGAAGAAATCTAGACAGGAAAAAGATAAAAGATTTGTAGAAAAAAATTCATAAGAGACTTTTTGTAAGAATATTTTGTGTGATAAGTTTCTCTGTGGTGGTGTAAATATGTGTTATATGTTCTGGTTGTGACAACTTGTGATAATACAAAAAGTGTGAAATTGGGGTTTTACTTCCACATTTCTGATCATAGAACAATGTTATTTGTAAGGTGTGATTAGATATAAATATCCACATTGACCAACCTGTAAACATGACAAAGACTGTAGGAATCCCCTCTAAATGTTACTACCTACATTTACTAATTCATATTATACAATGTCATAAATAGCTTTTTAAAAAAAGGCCTGGATAAGTTTCTAACTAAAAAATATTGAGAATTACTTGTACTAATACATATACTGTAGTTCTGGTTGGTAAAGGGATACTATATAATATTGAGAATTACTGGTATTATACATATACTGTAGTTCTGGGTTGGTACGGGATCTATATATATTGAGAATTACTGGTATTAATACATATACTGTAGTTTCTGGTTGGTACAGGGATACTATATATATTGAGAATTACTGGTATTACACATATACTGAGTTCTGGTTGGTACAGGGATACTATATATAATTGAGATTACTGGTATTAATACCTATACTGTAGTTCTGGTTGGTACAGGGATACTATATAATATTGAGAATTACTGGTATTAATCATATACTGTAGTTATGGTTTGGTACAGGGATACTATATAATATTGAGAATTACTGGTATTAATACATATACTGTAGTTCTGGTTGGTACAGGGATAACTATTACGCAGTAATATTGAAATTACTGGTATTAATTACATATACTGTAGTAGTTATGGTTGTACAGGATAACTTATAATATTGAGAATTACTGGTATTAATACATATATTGTAAGTTCTGGTTGGTACAAGGGATACATAAATATTGAGAATTACTTGTATTAATACATATACGTAGTTTCTGGTTGGTACAGGGATACTATATAATATTGAGAATTACGGTATTAATACATAACTTCTAGTTTCGGTTGTACAGGGATACTATATATATTGAGAATTCCTGGTATTAATACATATACTGTAGTTCTGGTTGTACAGGATACTATATAATATTGAGAATTACTGGTATTAATACATATACTGTATTTATGGTTGGTACAGGGATACTATATAATTTGAGAATTACTGGTATTAATACATATACTGTAGTTCTGGTTGGTACAGGATACTATTACGGTAATATTGAGAATTACTGGTATTAATAATATACTGTAGTATTTATGGTTGGTACAGGGATACTATATAATATTGAGAATTACTGGTATTAATACATATATTGTAGTTCTGGTGTGGTACAAGGGATACTATATAATATTGAGAATTATGGTATTAATACATAACTGTAGTTCTGGTTGGTACAGGGATACTATATAATATTGAGAATTACTGTATTAATACATATACTGTAGTTCTGGTTGGTACAGGGATACTATATAATATTGAGAATTGCTGGTATTAATACATATACTGTAGTTCTCGGTTGGTACGGGGATACTATATAATATGAGAATTACTGGTATTATTCCATATGCTGTAGTTCGGTTGGTACAGGGATACTATCATAATATTGAAATTACTGGTATTATACACCTATACTGTTAGTTCTGGTTAGTACAGGGACTATAATAAAATTGATAATTACTGGTATTAATACATATACTGTAGTTCTGGTTGGTACAGGGATCTATATAATATGATAATTACTGGTATTATACATATACTGTAGTTCTGGTTGGTACAGGGATACTTATAATAGTGAGAATTATGGTATTAATACATATACTGTAGTTCTGGTTAGTAACAGGGATACTATATAATATTGGAATTACGGTATCAATACATTACTGTAGTTCTGGTTGTACAGGATACTATATAATAGTGAAATTACTGGTTTAATACATATACTGTATTCTGTTGGTACAGGTATATATATATGAAATTACTGGTATTATACATATAGATCTGGTTGATCAGGGATAACTTTCCGATGTGCCGTTTGGAGTCAGGAAGGAATTTTTTCCCCCTTTTTTGCCTTCCTCTGGATTATCTGTTAGGAAGGGTTAAAAAAAAAAAAGAAATAAAAAGAGGTGAATAGGTTGGACTTGATGGACATATGTCTTTATTCACCTTAAGTACTATGTTACTTTGTTAATATGTTAGATTGTCTGTGTAGATATTTTATTTGGTCTTTCTCCCATTCACTTTGTGTTTGAAACTAGTAAGTAAATGTTAATAAATATAAAGTCCAACACTAGTTCCATCTAAATGACTGTATATAAGCATTATCTTTATACTGTGAGCCATGACACGATGGCTACAATGAAGGATTGGTTGTACAAACACCACATGTAATTCCTTTTACAACTGAAACGTTGGGGTGAATATTTATAAACTGCAATGTTTGAAATTTCCACCAGCGTTTGTTATGGGTTCACCCAGAGATAGTTGTATAACCACACCAGGACATAATTACCAGGCTTTATAGGGACACCACTATTTTATTGGTTATGTACAGGAGAAGGCAGGAATAAAATGGATAAAATAAAGTTCCGGAGGTAAACGGATCCACACTATTACAAATCACTCAGTATTGTAAGTTCCACACAGAAAGAAATAGGTCCACGAATTAAGAAGGAGCAGTATGGCAACTCCACCAAGTCCCAATGAATAACACCAGCAATCCAGAACGTGGGTCCTCACACAGACGGTTACTCACGGTCCCCAAGTGGTTTAGTCACAAAGCCCACACATCCTTGATAATGTTCTGTTTCAACGACAGGACGGAACCTCAGCTTCTAGTCCAACCCTGTTAGATCCACACAGAGTTCCACACAGTTTTTTCTTTTTGTTCCCCTGGCTGGGGGTCTTATCTCCCACTGGCAGTTGTGTGGGGGGGAGGGACCGTTATCATCCCAGGACACTCCTATTGGTTACTTCCCCAGGAAGTGAAGAACTTTTATTCACGTGCACTTAGGAGCTAGCGGTGGGACTCTCCTTATCAAGTTACGTGCACAGCTCTGTACAGAGGGAAAGTCTAACAAAGGACCTGGGGCCATATTGTCTGGCTGGTCTGTACAATCGCCATTACAATAACCCTTGTATTATAACACGGTTAAATTTCTCATAATTTATAAAAAAATATTTTTTGCCAATTTTTCTACCAGACACAATTTTTTTTTGTTATAGCTTAACTTTGGAAGAAATTTTGCCAACATTAAAGTTTTGATTTTGCTTTCTTAGGGGGCCTGCCAGAATACATTTTGTTATTTAATCTGTGATTAAATGTTTCCCTATTAACATAATTAAAATAAGTGTCCTGGGTTGTAGAAATGTTTTATATATTAGGTGAAATTAGAATAAGGTGTTAGAACAGTTTGGGGTAAATTTACCCTCAGTACGGTGACAAGATTTTTCAACTTTCCTGGGTGATGTAAATAACAAATTCCACAAAGTTGAAAGAAATAACATAGAAAATAACACTTGACTGATACATTTTGTGTAGCAAACAAAATTGCATTAAAATAAATATTCAGGTTATTCAATAAAAGTTCTTATTGTTTAAAATGGTGCGTAATTTTGCCCCAACCAATCAGAATCTTACTTTCAATTCAATGTAATAAGAAATTCTGATTGTTGGGCAAAATTAGCACATTTAAACGATAAGAACTTTTATTGAATCTCCCTGATAGTGCTATGTGTATATTGAGTCACATTTAAACACGGTTCAGGTGATTTACATTGGTAATATTGTATTTTCACCATTCATTTTATATTGAAAATTTTTCACAATATTTCACCATTTTATAAATTTGGGGCGAAAACTTTGGCAAAAACGGCAGCGGAAAGTTAAAACACACTTTATAAAGATACCCCCTAGAGTTTGGATTCACTGAAGATTTAGGGCCACAAACAGGACAAAAAATATCAGTGGTGAACAGCGGTCCCTTTAAGATGCTTTGCTCCACTTCCTGGTTGCGGCTGTCAGTTAAAGCCGTCCCAATTGCCTGAACCGGTTATGCACGACTTTACGCCATATATTTGCCCAGCGAATCTGGGTAAATCAGCCCCTAAGATTTCCATAGCTGTGTTAGTGTTGCATTCTGCTACAATTCTGATGTCTTTAAGAGCTGTAATATTTCCTTCTTTTGGAGGCATCTTTGGAAATTCCCCATGCAAACCATTTAGGCCAACACATACTTGAGACACTATCTGTTATAGCAATGGTAGGTCTCAATGCCACCACTCTGCTACAGAGTACTTTAGTTCTTTTTGAGAGCTGATTCTTGTTTCCTGTCTATAGGGTTATACGAGAGGCTCCATCTTTTACAGGTAATAAAGTAATTTAGGATAACCTGGATACTGCAGCGTGTAAATTGGGTTGAGACTCCCATAATTTGGAATCTTCTCTCTGACACGGAATCTTTTAAAAATAAGATGAATAATAATCTTTCTCTCAGGATAATCCCATTCACTGGAACTACTACTAGCATGTTTTTTGTGAAGGAATAATCATTTTGGGTGAAAAGTGAACATCCTACGTGTGGAGTGGGTGGTACACAGCCTCTTCTTGAGGAACGTAGATCTTCTTGGCCTTTATAAGGCCCTGGATAACTTCTGATGGAATCCCCTTGTTCATTTTGGAGGTTCAGAGGTTTCAGGTACAGATGCCATAGGTGAATTGAACCAGGGTTTGACCAAGTAGCCCTATCAGAAGCCTTTTTTGGGGGGCTAATACTGAATTAGTGACTTATGGCATAGAGGTTTCGGTTCAGTCATGGATTTGCTTTACCCATGATGAAAAATTTTCTTTTTAAGTTGAATGGCTGAAATAAATATCCAACACACTCTTTCCCGAATTTTTGGTAGGGAAGAGCAAGATTGGAAACATGCTGTACATTTCCTTTTCTTCTTCGTCGTGGGATTCTACGTGGTGGTGGTGAGTTATTTCCCTAAAAATAAACCAAAAATGTTATTTTTCTATCGAAGGGTCATTTGAGTCTTGGGGGAAATTAAATTTCTCTGAAAAAGGGGCCTGCTCCTTATTCCCCACTCTCAAACAAACCTGACTAGTGGACTGGAGGGCTGACTTAATCTTACTAGGAGACTGGAGGACTGAAATTAATTCTGGTTTAGTGACGGAGGGGTAAATAACCTGGCTAGTGGACTGGAGGGTAAATTAAACTCTGGCTAGTGACTGGAGGGGTAAATTAACTCTGGCTAGTGGACTGGAGGGCTGACTTAAACTCTGACTGGGAAACTAGTGTATTTTTTGAAAAATAATCAGACCAAAAATGTTTGGTCAAAGCAATAATGTTGCTGATATTTTGTCCTGATGAACTGGCCAGTTGGTTGGCCGAAGAAACAGCTTCCAGTGTTGTGTACTGGGACTTAGGGACATATTTTATAAGGTGCGTAAACTTTAACGCTACCTTTTCGCCAAATTTCGCTATTTATATAGCAGTGATAACCAGTGATGAAAGGTCATTACCTTTTCGCTTTTCGCCATGCATCACGGCTCGAGTAATTTATAAAATAACGAAAAGTGTATTTTTGGTGTTAAGTTCACCCGTTCAAATTCGCCAATTCTGAGGTGGCGATAAACGCAAAAGTGTCCATTTATTAGCCTGCCAATGGGTCCATGAGGTGTCAGTATATTATGGAGTGTTCTACAATACTAATAATGTATAAGGGGGTGTCAGACTTTTTCCAGAATTTACTGTAATACGTCTGCGATTTACTTTTTTAAGGTGTATTTTTTTGCTTTTTTAAAGATTGTTTAAATTTTTTCTTATTTACCAAAAAAGTCAAATGGGGGTCTGAGGGACATATTTATAAAGGGATTATTTTGCTTTTTCCCCCACTAGATTTATCACAATTTTTTAAACTTTTCAACTTTTCTTCTCATTAAAGTTCTAAATTATGTAGCAAAAAGTAACACTAATATGCTGAAAAAGTTTAGCACATATGATGGTAAATAGGTAATACTCCCTGGTGGGTTTTCAAAGTGATATTAATATGGTTACTACACACTGAATCCTATATTTGTTAAATACAGCCCACAATTGTGTTTTTTTCAGCCAAAGATATAATAATAATTAATAGTGTAAAACTCAAAGGGCGAATTTTCTCTATTTTATTAATAAAATATAATTAATATTAATACCATATGTATAGTGCTGGGTAAGAATATCCATGTTAATGGAACCAGTCCAGTAAGTAATGATTTTGGAGAAATTCGGGTAGAACTGCAAGGGGGAGAATAAATTCCACCTATTTATAAATGGCTTTAAATAAAAATAAAATAGCTCTGAAATTACACTAGAGAGCAATCTCTCTTTTTGCAGTGATACCACAATTAACGCATGAATAAGGCGAAAACTCACGTCACACAACGCTACTTTTGGGAGAAAAAATACCATGTCCCAAATTCAACCAATAACAGTACCATCCCCCCCCCTGGGTATAAAAGACTCAACATGGCCTTGTGACTGTGATTTTATCTCATGGTCCTGCTGTTGTGAAGTGTAACCCTTTCGCCCACTTTCCCTTTGCTTGATACATCTCTGAGATAGAGAAACCAATGTGGCGTGGGGTTTTTTTTGTAATTTTGCACATTACAAAAAATAAAGATTAAAGGGGAATTTTAGTGCAATACATATACTTTTAAGAAAAAAGCGCAGTATTTTTCCTCCTAATGACCTTAATGTGTCTATTCTGTTTCTGCTTTTTTTCTGGGTATAAATATAACTTCTGAAATACTGACTTCCTGTTTGCAGGACCCCTAGTAGAGACCATTATGGTCTTGCCCTGACCCGCGCCTTGGGTTTGATTCAGTTGCTCAGTAGAGATCTGAGCATGTGTGACCCATCAACAGCCATCAGTAGAAATTACTGTTAGGAACATTCCATGTTAGTGTGCATTCTGGGAAGAAGAAGAACCATTAAGCCCCAATGTCAGCTCACTAATATTAACAGCAGGGAACAGCAACGTGGATAAATTAAATTATTTTTCAAATGGAGAGAAATGTAAATAATAAAATATGCATATTATAAATGATATTTTCCATGGAACTTTCCCTTTAAAGACAGATTTTTTTTTTACACCCCTTTTGTTGAGGAAAGCAACAAGGATCGTTGCCACCATGCTGGGTGTGATTCTTCTTATATATAATGAAAAACCCTTTAAAAGGATTCAGAGACAGATTCTAGAAATATCGAATCTCTGAATTTTTTGATATCCGGGAAAATTATCGAATGCGGAAGCTGGAAAGTAGTGTGCGTGTGAAGGAAGTGGCTTTACTTTCAAGTTCTGGATATTTGTACGTGTTTCCCAAACCTTTCCCAGGTCCCCAGAGCAATTTCACAATAAGTTCCCATTGCTATTTTAAACACTTATTATAATCCCAAACTTTTCAAAACTATTGGTCCCGTTGAACTTTAATGGGTCGGATTTCAAATTTTCAAACTTCGGAAAAAATCGGGATGGATTTTTGTAAGTTTGCCCTCTCTAATCATACTTTTATTAGCTTTTCTTGTTGCATCTTGTGCTTGATGCCAGATAAGTAACATAATATTTATATTTATAAAAGTTTCCTATTGTTTAAAATAGTGCTAATTTTGCCCCAACCATCAAGATGTTAGCTTTCAAATGTTAATAAGATCTGAATTGGTTGGGGCAACAATTAGCACCATTTTAAACGATAAGAACTTTTATTGAATCTCCCTGTTGTTTCTCTGGAACTATTATTTAGTAATCAGATTTATCATCTGTTGAAATAAATCTTTCATTAATGTTCTTAGTCACAATATTTCACCATCGCGTTTACAATAGCGACCATTTCCTAAAACGATACTGTGCAGCATTCTACTACCGCACACTTATTGTCTATGAATACTGCAGTAGTCATTCACGCCTGTATGTGCCATAAATAATGCCCTGGACTAAAGTAACTAATTTTAACTTTCTTACTTTACAGCCACTTGTCACCAGCCGTTATAAACCCACAGTATCAGACCTTTCCAAACGCCTGTTTATAATTATGACCCCCAGCCTCAAACTATGAAGAACTTTCTCATCTTACTGAAACATCTCAGACTGCAAAACCTCTGTCCATCCAGGGACAATTGCTTTGTGGTCAGGTCATGGGATAAGCCACCCAAAAAGAGTCCTTTTCTAAGAATCTGGGACATGCGGAGGTATGTGTAGGCTAGGTAATTCCATCCTCTGCTTAGTACAAGTAGTCCTACAGGGCCCTGTCTTGTTGTACACCTGTGACAATTATCAGCAGCCTAGACAGTTATATGTACTTAAAATAGAATATTAAATGTCTGTTACACAATCCCTGACACCAAAAAAAAATAACCTCTTTTGGTTTCAGAGACTTGTGTAACAGATGTTTTGGGTCCAAAGAAAGGAGAATATTAAACAAGATAAACCGATAAAAGTGTGGGATTAACAAGAAATAAAAGACGTGTTAGAATGAATTAAATTTATCATGAGAAAGTCTAAAGTCGTCAATTTCTGGGATTGAATTCAGAGCTCTTATTGCTTTCATGGGATTGGCTAGTTCTATCTAGTTTTCTGCTCTCGGACTCTTGGATTCTTTCTGCCTTAATAGAGGGTAACAGAGGATAAGGAGGGATCATAACACCAGGATCCGGCTGAATTCCTGATATCCCCTGGGTGAAATCCCAGGACCAGCTAGGATACTTTATCCTTTTCATGTTCTTACACTCCTGGTATTTGTCTGTCGGTCCCTCTGGCTATTTTTGATTGTAATCCATCCAATACAGAATTTAGGGGTTGATTAAATTTCCAGAAAGTTGGGATTTATTTAGCTGTGATCAGTGGATATGTCAGCTCCTCTCTCTATATTTTAATTGAATGTTTCACAAATAATATTCATATTTTACATTTGGTTATTTTGAGACTTGTTACATATAATTTAACTTTATGAAAGTTAATGGTTTTCAGTTACAAAATACATTCCAAAGTTTTTTCATTTTTATATGACAACATAGATTCAAAACAAATACAGTAAATTAACTTACATTAATTAGCATAGATGTTTGTCAATATTATATATTTCAATCCAATCACCATGTAAAGAGTCTGTCTGTCTTAACCACTGTTATTCTGATTTCCATTGTGTCACCATTACCATAACTGGACATAGCAATCCACGGTCTCCAGATTTTCTTAAATGAGTTATAGGTCCTGTTGATTCACTTATTACTTGATCATTTTCATATAGCCACCAAGTCTAATTTTTGGTGTAGGGGCGGGCTGTTTCCAGGTTAAGGCTATTAATTTGCGCCTGTTGCTGCAGATATTTTATGTAAACAGTTTGTTGGCTGGTTCGAGATTGTAGGGACCTTTTCTGTCAAAAGTTGCTACCCGAGGGGAGTTAGGTATTTGGGTATATAGTATTTGGGAGGTTATTTCAAAACAGTAGTCCCATATTTTTTTAACTTCTATCAATCCCACCAAACAGTGCATATATCCGCAATCTCGATCACCCTCTATAACACAAGGGGGAAGCATTAGGGAATGTAGAAATTTTAAACTTTTTTTCCTGTATAATAATATTTATTTTCCTTTAATGAATCAAATATATCTTCCCATTGGGAGTCTTGTAACATTTTTTTACTGATCTCCCACTCGTCATAATAAGCATTCGAAATACATGTCTATGGTGTTTAGCATAGAGTATATAGTTGAAATCTTTTTAGGTCCTATCGGAGAAGTAGAGCAGCTCTTCTCGAATGAGATATTCCTTGGTATTTTGTTTGGCCAGGATTTTAGCTGTGTAATGGTTGTAAGTGAGAACATGTAACCATTCCGATCTGGTAGTTTCAGTTGTTTTTTGTACAATTTCCCAAGTGGATTGTTTCTCCTGACACTATTTGTGCTGCCCTATGTATATCTTTTATTTATCCATGCAGACCATCGAGTGTGGATTTTGTGTAATAGGCGACCATTAATGTGGGGTTATTGCCTAATTTGTAGTTTTTGGTTGTGTATACCAAGTGCGTAGGTAATGGATCAAGTATGGATTAGATTTACAGTGTTTAAGGGCTAATGATTTGGGAAGGAACCAGAGTATATCTGCAACTCTGTTTCCTCCCATCATCTGGTTTCTCTAGCTCTACCCATCTGGCTGAGTGTGTCCCCTCCATACCATTTAATGTTTGTGTCATTCGGGCTGCCAAAAATATTGCTTTAGAGAGGAGAGGGATATTCTCCCATATTTCATGGTCTCTATAGTGTTTTTATACTGATTCTTTGGTTTCATTATTCTACAAAATTTGAAATCTTGAGAATTCTGTTTATTTAGCTGAGATCGGAAAATTCAAAATTTGGGGCAAAGTGTTCATCTTAATACATGCTATGGTGTCCAAAAAGAGTCCGACCATAGTTTAAATATGTTTAATCAAGGTTACCAATCAGTGGTTTGTAGTTGATGTGTAAATTTGTGTGTTAGTTTGTGGTCATCTGTAATCCTAAGTAGGGGAATGTTTTGGTGTTCCATCTGAAGTCAAAGTTAGTTGTAATAGTTTAGATTCCCAAGTGGGTATTTGTATTGGGTGCTGCTGGCTTTAGAGTATTTCATTTGAATCCGACCCAGGGCCCCAATCTTGGTCAGTTGTTCATAGTTGTGTTTAAAGTTTGTGGTTTTCTCAGTGGTAAAAAGATGTCATCTGCAACTTGACATTTTATACTCCTTTGTCCGACTTTGATTCCACTGATTTTGTTGTTTTCTCTAATGTGCTTAGCTAATGGTTACATGCATGGTGCAAAAAATCAGCGGGGAAAGAGGAGCCAGCCCTGTCTGGTTCCGTTTCTGATTGGAAATGAGGGGATGTAAATCCCATGTTAGATACTTTAGCTGATGGTAGTGAATTATATTGGCAAAGCTGAGATAAAGGGTCCCTGAAAACCAAACTCTTTTAATATCTGTTCCATATATCTCCAATCCCTCTATCACAAGCTTTTTCTGCCATCTATTGATATTTTTTTCTGTTTGGCACTGATAGAGAACTTGGAGAGTGCGACAAATGTTTATCTGTTGTCTGTCCTCCCCATCACAAAGCCGGTCTGATCTAGAGGGACCCAACGAGGAAGGATCTCAGCAATCTCAATGCCAATACTTTTGTAAATAATTTGATGTCCGAGTTTTAGTGAATTGGTCTGTAGTTGCTAGAATTTGTTTAAATATCTTTCCTTCTTTTGGAATGCCCATTATATTAGCTGAGAGTAGTCAGATGTAGTGGACCATCTGATAGTAATATACTGTTGAAGAAAGTCAACATAGTTTTTGTAAAGGTTTCTGTAATTTTTTATAATAGGCCATTGTGGAACCAGTCTGGCCCTGGGTCTTTGTTTGTTTTTCCATGATTTTAATAACAAACATAAGTTCTTGTGGGTTCTAGGGGCGATGGGTTTAGCACTTGCTTGGGTAGTTAATTGTGGTAGGTTGGCATCGTTTCAGTATTGGTTGAGTTTGTAAGTTATTTTGGGTTGTCTGCCCACTTCTCCAAATATAGAGATTTATAGAAGATGAGAACATTTCAAGTATTTCTGCTGTGGGGTTATATAAGGATTCCATTGGGGTCTTTGAGGGGTAATTGAGATGGACAGTGTTACACAATAGTATCTCCTATTCAAGAGGGGGTGACATGGCGAAGAGATTACTATCAGTTTGAAGCCAAATGGATTAAGAAACTTGAGACTCTTGCTCCTATAGGCCTTAATGACCACTGGAGAATAGGGCATGTCCACCCCCAAAACTAAAATTTAATATACTACAAAAAAAACAATTAAAAAAAAACACTTACTTCCTCTCAATGTTCCCACCCCCTCCCCCCATTCCCCCCCCCCCCCCCCCCCCCCCGCCCCCCACCCCCCCCCACCCCCGCTCCCCCCCCTCTTTGCCGCCTCCCCCCCCCCCCCCCCCCCCCCCCTTCCCCTCCTTTCATTTCACCCACCTTCACTCCCCCCCCCCCCCCCCCCTCCTCCCCCCCACCCCCCCCCCCCTTCCCCCCCCCCCCACTCCCCCCCCCTTCCCTTCCTTCCTTACGCCCCCCCCCCTTACCCTCACCCCCCACCCCACCCTTTCCCCCCCCCCCCCCCCCCCCCCCCCCTCCCCCCCCCCCTCCCCCCCCCCTTTCCTCCCCTCCCCCCCCCCCCCCCCCCCCCCCCCCCTCCCCCCCCCCCCCCCCCCCCCCCCCCCCCCCCCCCCCTACCTTTCCCCCCCCCCCCCCCCACTCCTCTCCTTCCCTCCTTCCCCACCCCCCCATAGTCCCCTTTCCTTTCTCCCCTCCTTCCCCCCCCTTCCCCCCCCCCCCCCCCTTCTTCCCTTTCCCCCCCCCTTCTCCCCCCCCGTTCACCCGCTCCCCCCTGTTCACCCCCCCCCCTCCCCCCCCCCCCCACCCCCCCCCCTCCCCCCCCCTTCCCCCCCCTTTCCTCCCTTCCTTCCTTCCACCCCCCCCCACCCCCCCCCCCCCCCCCCTCCCCCCCCTTCCCCCCCCCTTCCCCCCCCTCCCATTCCCCCCCCCCCCCCCCCCCCCCCCCCCCCCCTTCACCCCTCCTTCCTCCCCTCCCCCCTACCTTCACCCCCCCCCCCTCCTCTTCCCCTGCCCCCCCCGCCCGCCCCCCCCCCCCTTCCCCCCCCTCCTCTCCCCCCCCCTTCCCCCCCCCCCTCCCCTTACATACCCCCCCCCCCTCATTTATTTTTTTTCCTCCCCAACCCCCCCCCCCAACCCCACCTTCCCCCCCCCACCTACCCCTTTCCTCCCCCTCCCCCTTCCCCCCCTCCCCCCCCCCCTCCCCTTCACCCCCCCCTCCCCCCCATTCCCCCCCCCCACCCCCCCACCCCTTACCCCCCCACCCCCCTAACCTTTCCCCTCCCCCCCCCCCTCACCCCCTCCCCCCCGCCCCCCCCCTTCCCTCCCCCCCTATCCCCCCCCTCCTTCCTCCCCCCCCCTCTTCCTTTCCCCCCCCCCCCCCCCCCTCCCCCCCCCCCAACCCTTCCCCCACTCCTACCCCCCCCCCCCCCTTCCACCCCCCCCCTTTCCCCCCCCCCTCCCCCCCCCCCCCCCCCCCCCACCCCCCCCACGCCCCCCTTCCCCCCCCCCCCCCCCCCCCCCCCCCTTCCCCCCCCCCCCCCTCCCCCCCCTCCCCCCTCCCTCCCCTCCCCCCCCCCCCCCCTTCCCCCCCCTCCCGCTTTTCCCCCCCCCCCCCCCCCCCCACCCCCCTCCCCCCCCCCCCCCTCCACTGTCCCCTCCCCCCCCCCTTCACCCCCCCCCCCCCCCCCCCCTCCCCCCCCCTTCCTTCCTCCCCCCCCCCCCCCCCCCCAACCCCCTCCCCCACCCCTTACCTGGCACATTAACCGAAGTTTCACCAGCCCCCTTCCTTTCACTTCTTGTCACCTGGTTCCCCTGCTGTGCCTCCCCTCCAAAGTGCGGCCTGCTGTGTGCGCGCCGTGTGTGCCTCTGCGTGTCCTTGACTTCCTAAACCCCCTCGTCAAGGTTTGACGGATCGACCCATTAGTTACTTGTTCGAAACCGTCCCCATCCTTTACCTTCCTCCTCTCTCCTCTCTGTTCAGAACTCCCGCAGCCGCGACCGTATTGTCCTCCTCTCAGCCAATCACGGACGCGGCTGCCGGTCCTGTCCTCGGCTTGCAATTTCCTGCAAGCAGAGGCCGGAACACACTGCGGCAGAGGAAAGAGGGAAGGTAAGTAATGATCGGGGACTTTCTAAACAATATTGGGTTTTCGGATGTACCAATTGTTGCCTCAGTTTTGTTGTTCGGTTAAAGCCGACAGGATACGATGTTTTTTGAAAATTCTTCTTAATTCTCGGAGACCCCTGCTAATATGGATGACCATGTTCTTCCTCCTGTCTTGCTTTTCCCCTTCACTGTTGGTATTCGTGTTCTTTTCTTTCCTTCTACTTCTTTTGACAAAGGCCCAGTCGGATATCCACAAGTTTAAGGGCTCCTCTGAGATGTTTCATTTCTTTAGCCTTCGCCTCGTGCTAGTGGGGATGTTCTCGGCTCTTGGTTGCAGGGGTTCTGATGAAAAGAAACGAATACCAACAGTGAAGGGGAAGCAAGACAGGAGGAAGAACATGGTCACTCCTATGTAGCAGGGGTCTCCGAGAAGAAATTAAGAAGAATTTTCAATAAACACCGTATCCCTGTCTGCTTTAAACCGAACAACACACTGAGCAGCAATTGGTACATCCGAAAGACCCAATACCGAAACACAAGAAAAGCTACATATACTACAGGCAGTGCAAGTGACATCATTATGCATGCAGTGCAGTGAAGAGTGACATCATATACGCAGTGCAGATGCAGTGAAGAGTGACATCATATATGCAGTGCAGTGCAGTGAAAAATGCTCTGATTTGTATATGGGAGACCAAAACTCCCAACGCATCAACGTATGGCCCAGCACAGAAGAGCCAATTCTCATGTCAGGACTCAGCCGTGTACTGCATCTTAAGGATAAAGGACATACCTTTGAAGATTGTAATGTTAACATATTGGCAAAGGAACGTGCTGGTTCAAGAGAGTGTCCAGGGGGCCATTTATGTGAAAATAAAGAACCAAGCCTAAATAGAGGGGGGGGTTCGACACCAACTGTCTGCAATGTACAATGCTGTTTTGACACCATACCCTGGCGTTCCTATAACACCTCTTAGCCACTATGCAATCACGCCTTACCCTGGCTGTGATATGCTAATTGGGATTTTCCAGGGTACATAATTGCCACAGATTCTTGTACAAGTCATTCTGAATTGAGAAAGCCAGTCGGATGACTAGCGAAACGTCTTCAAAGAACTAAACTTCAAGTCCAGTTGATCTAATTGAATACAACAGATATACCATGACCTGGATGGATGAATATTACGTATACCATGACCTGGATGGATGAATATTACAGATGATAACCATGACTGGATGAATGAATATTACAGATATACCATGACCTGGATGGATGAATATTACAGATATACCATGACCTGGATGAATGAATATTACAGATATACCATGACCGGATGAATGAATATTACAGATATACCATGACCTGGTAATGAATATTACAGATATCCCATGACCTGGATGGATGAATATTACAGATATACCATGACCTGGATAAATGAATATTCAGATATACCATGACCGGATGAATGAATATTACAGAATACCGTGACCTGGATGGATGAATTATTCAGATATACCATGACCTGGATGGATGAATATTAACAGATATACCATACCTGGATGGATGAATATTACAGATATACCATGACCTGGATGGATGACTAATAGACATATACCATGACCTGGATGATGAATATTACAGATATACCATACCTGGATGATGAATATTACAGATATACCATGACCTGGATGGATGAATATTACAGATATACCATGACCTGATGGATGAATATACAGATATACCATGACCTGGATGAATGAATATTACAGATATCCATGACCTGGATGGATGAATATTACAGATTACCATGACCTAGATGGATGAATATTACAGATATACCATGCCTGGATGAATGAATATTACAGATACCGTGACCTGGATGAATGAATTATTACAGTATACCGTGACCTGGATGAATGAATATTACAGATATACCATGACCTGGATGATGATTTACAGCTATAACCATGACCTGGATAGATGAATATTACAGATATACCATGACTTGGATGGATGAATATTACAGTATACCATGACCTGGATGGATGAATATTAACAGTATATACCATGACCTGGATAGATGAATATTACAGATATACCATGACTTGGATGGATAAGTATTACGTATACCATGACTGATGATGAATATTCCAGATATACATGACCGTGATGGATGAATATTACAGATATACCATGACCTGGATGAATGAATATTACAGATATACTGTGACCTGGATGAATGAATTTACAGATATACCATGACTGGATGATGATATTACAGATACCATGACCTGGATAGAATTTTTGAAAAATATTACATATATACCATGACCTGGATGGATGAATATTACAGATATACCATGACCTGGATGGATGAATATTAGATATACCATGACCTGGATGAATGAATATTACGATTACATGACCTGGATGAATGAATATACGATATACCATGAATATTAACAGATATACCATGACCTGGATGATGAATATTACGATATACCATGACCTGGATGGATGAATATTACAGATATACCATGACCTGGATAAATGAATATTACAGATATACCAGGACCTGGATGAAAATAATATTACAGATATACCGTTACATGGATGATGAATATTACAGATTACCATGACCTGGATGGATGAATATACAGATATACCATGACCTGGATGGATGAATATTACAGATATACCATGACCTGGATGGATGAATATTACAGATATACCATGACCGGGATGGATAATATACGATATACATGACCTGGATGGTGAATATTACATATTCATAGATATAATACAGACTATACCATGACCGATGGATGAATATTACAGATATACCATGACCTGGATGAATGAATATTCAGATATACCTGACCTGGATGGATGAATATTACAGATATACCATGACCTAGATGGAATGAATATTACAGATATACCAGACCTGGATGAAGGAATATTACAGATATACCGTGACCTGGATGAATGATATTACAGATATACCGTGACCTGGATGAATGAATATTACAGATATACCATGACCTGGATGATGAATATTACAGCTATACCATGACCTGGATAGATGAATATTACAGATATACCATGACCTGGATGGATGAATATTACAGATATACCATGACCTGGATGGATAATAGTACAGATATACAACATGACCTGGATGATGAATATTACAAGATATACATGACCTGGATGAATGATATTCAGATACCATGACCTGGATAGATGAATATTACAGATATACCATGACCTGGATGGTGAATATTACAGATATACCATGACCTGGATGGATGAATAACAGATATACCATGACCTGATGATGAATATTACAGATATACCATGACCTGGATGAATGAATATTACAGATATACATGACTGTGATGAATATTCAGATACCATGACTGGATGAATAATATTACAGATATACCATGACCTGGATGGATGAATATTACAGATTACATGCCTGATGGATATATTACAGATACACCATGACCTGGATGAATGAATATTACAGATATACCATGATTGGATGGATGAGAACCTTCACAAGCACAGTCCACTTCTGTTCAGTACCTTTCTTGATAATCCTTATCCCAAATGACATGCTGAAGAGCTACTTTTAACCTGGGAAAAATTTAAATTCTTTGTTAACCCAGCGCAATTTTCCTTTCGATAACATACACTCACAGTGTATGTTATCGAAAGGAAAATTGCGCTGGGTTAACAAAGAATTTAAATTTTTCCCAGGTTAAAAGTAGCTCTTCAGCATGTCATTTGGGATAAGGATTATCAAGAAAAGGTACTGAACAGAAGTGGACTGTGCTTGTGAAGGTTCTCATCCATCCAGATCATGGTATATCTGTAATATTCATTCATCCAGGTTTAATGGTATTCTGTAATATTCATCCATTCAAGGTCAGGTAATCTGTAATATTCATTCATCCAGGTCAGGGTATATCTGTAATATCATCCATCCAGGTCATGGGATATGTTGTAATATTCATTCATCCAGGTCATGGTATAATGTGAATATTCATCCATCCAGGTCATGGTATATCTGTAATATTCATGTTCCATCCAGGTCATGGTTAATCTGTAATATTCATCCATCCAGGGTCATGGATATCGTAATATTCATCATCCAGGTCATGGTATATCTGTTATATTCATTCATCCAGGTCATGGTATATCTGTAATATCATCATCCAGGTCAGGGATATCTGTAAATTTTCATCCATCAGGTCATGGTATATCGTAATATTCATCCATCAGGTCATGGTAATCGTAATATTCATTATCCAGGTCATGGTATACTGTTAATATTCATCATCCAGGTCAGGGGATATCTGTAAGATTATTCATCAAGTCATCGAGGTATAGTCTGAATTTTCATTATCCAGGTCAACGGTATAGTATATCTGTAATATTCATTCATCCAGGTCATGGTGTATCTGTAATATTCATCCATCCAGGTCATGGTATATCTGTAATATTCATCCATCCAGGTCATGGTATATATTACAGATATACCATGACCTGGATGGATGAATATTACAGACCAGGGCTCCCATACACACAGATCCCGCCGGGGTGTGGGCGGTTGAGCGGCTCAGTAGTAACTGCCTTTTTCCTTGCTATCTAATGTAGGCGTTTAGTTTAAAACACTGTTAACACCATGAAACACCTTGAAACACCGTAAGACCCTGAACACCATAAAACACCTTGAAACACCATAACACCTTGAACACCATAACACTTCAAACACCGTAAGACCTTGAACACCGTAAGACCTGAACACGTAACCACCCGTTAACACCGTAACACCTTGAACACCGTAACACCTTCAAACACGTAAAACTTCAAACACCGTAACACCTTGAACTTCATCACACCTTGAACACCGTAACACTTCAAAAACCGTAACACCTTGAACACCGTAACACCTCTGAACTCATAACACCTGAACACAGTAACAACTTCAAACACTGTAACACCTTGAACACCGAACACCTTGAACTTCAACACCTTGAACACACAGTAACACCTTCAAACACTTGTAACACCTTGAACACCGTAACACCTGAACTTCTAACACCTGAACACAGAAAACACCTTCAAACACCGTAAACCTTGAACTCATAACACTTGAACACAGCTAACAACCTTCAAAACACACCGTAACACCTTTGAAAATTCATAACACCTTGAAAACAGTAGTACAACCTTCAAACACCGTCACACCCTGACACCGTTACAACTAAACCTTGAATACTGTAACACCTTGAATACCATAACACCTTGAACTTCATAACACTTGAACACCGTAACACCTTGAATATGTAACACCTTGAACTTCATAACACCTTGAACACAGTAACACCTGAACACCGTAACACCTTGAACACCATAACACACCTGAACACAGTAACACTTCGTTAACAAACACCGTAAAAAAAACCTTGAACACCATAACACCTTGAATACTTGAACACCTTGAATACCGTAACACCTTAAACTTATAACACCTTGAGCACCGTAACACCTGAATACTGTAACACTTTGAACTTCATAACCCTTGAACACTAGTAACACCTTGACACAGTAACACTTGAACACCGTAACACCTTGAATACTGTAACCCTTGAACACACGTAACACCTTGAACTTCATAAAACCTTGAACACGTAACACCTTGAATACTGTAACACCTTGAATACCGTAACACCTTGAACTTCATAACACCTTGAACACCGTAACACCTTGAATACTGTAACACCTTGAACTTCATAAAACCATGAATACCGTAACACCTTGAATACTGTAACACCTGAACACTAACAACCTTGAACACCGTAAACCTTCAAACACCGTAACACTTAAACACCACCGTAACAACTGAACTTCATACAACACCTTGAACACAGCACCTTCAAACACCGTAACACCTTGAACACCGTAACACCTTGAACTTCATAAACAACCTTGAACACAGTAACACCTTCAAACCTGTAAACACCTTGAACACCGTAACACCTTGAACTTCATAACAACCTGAACACAGTAACACCTCAAACCACTGTAACACCTTGAACCACCGTTAACACCTTGAAACTTCATAAACACCTTGAACACAGAACACATTCAAACACGTAACACCTTGAACTTCATAACACCTTGACACAGTAACACCTGTCAAACACACGTAACACCTTGAACTACTCATAACACCTTGAACACAGTAACACTTCAACACCGTAAACACCTTGAACACCGTAACAACTTGAATACTGTAACACCTTGAATACCGTAACCACCTGAACTTCATAACCCTTGAACACACGTAACACAAATTGAACTTACTGTAACACCTTGAACTTCATAACACCTGAACACAGTAACAACCGTGACACCGTAAAACCTGAACACCATAACACCTTGAACACAGTAACACCTTCAAAAACCCGTAACACCTTGAACACCGTAAAACACCTTGATACTGTAACACCTTGCTTGATACCGTAACACCTAAACTTCATAACACCTTGAGCACCGTAACACCTTGAATAATGTAAACACTTGAACTTCTAACACCTTGAACCACAGTAACACCTTGAAAACACCGTAACACCTTGAACACCGTAACACCTTGAACACAGTAACACCTTCAAACACCGTAACACTTGAACACCGTAACACCTTGAATACTGTAACACCTTGAATACCGTAACACCTTAAACTTCATAACACCTTGAGCACCGTAACACCTTGAATACTGTAACACTTTGAACTTCATAACCCCTTGAACACAGTAACAACTTGAACACCGTAACACCTTGAACACCGTAACACCTTGAATACGGTAAACACTTGAACACCGTAACACCTTGAACTTCATAAAACCTTGAGCACCGGAACACCTTGATAACTTGTAACACCTGAATACCGTAACACCTTGAACTTCATAAAACACCTGAACACCGTAACACTTGAATACGTAACAACTTGAACTTCATAACACCTGAATACCGTAACACCTTGAATAGAATAACCACTTAACACCGTAACACCTTGAACACCGTTAATACGTAAACACCGTTAACACCACAAACCCGTAAACACCTTGAACTTCAATAACACCTTGAACACAGTAAACACCTTCAAACACCGTAACACTTGAACACCGTAACACCTTGAACTTCATAACACCTTGAACACAGTAACACCTTCAAAACACTGTAACACCTTGAACACCGTAACACCTTGAACTTCATAACACCTGACACACAGTAAACACCTTCAAACATGTTAACACCTTGAACACCGTAACACCTGAAACTTCATAACACCTTGAACACAGTAAACACCTTCACAACACGTAACACCTTTGAAACTCATAACACTGAACACAGTAACACCTTCAAACACGTAAACCCTGAACTTCATAACACCTTGAACACAGTAACACCTTCAAACACCGTAACACCTTGAAAAACGTAAACACCTTGAAACGTAACACCTTGAATACCGTAACACCTTGAAATTCATAACACCTTGAACACCGTAAACACCTTGAATACGTAAACACCTTGAACTTCATAACACCTTGAACACAGTATAACACTTGAACACGTAACACCTTGAACACCATACACACCTGTAACAAGCACCTTCAAACACCGTAACACCTTGAACACCGAACACCTTGAATACTGTAACACCTTGAATACCGTAACACCTTAAACTTCATAACACTTGAGCACCGTAACACCTTGAATACTGTAACACTTTGAACTTCATAACCCCTTGAACACAGTAACACCTTGAACACCTTGAATACTGTAACACCTGAACACCTAACACTTGAACTTCATATAAAACCGACACCGTAACACCTTGAATACCTGAACACCTTGAATACCGTAACACTTGAACTCATAACACCCTTGAACACGTAACACCTTGAATACTGTACACTTACTATAACACCTTGATACCGAACACCTTGAATACTGTAACACCTTGAACCACCGTAACACCTTGAAACACCACCGTTAATACCTTCAAACACCTTTAACACCTTCAAACACCGTAACACCTTGAACTTCATAACACCTTGAACACCAGTAACACCTTAAAACCGAACACATAACACCGTAACACCTTGAACTTTAACCCTTGACACAGTAACACCTTCAAACACTGTAACACGTTGAACACCGTAACACACTTGAACTTCATAACACTTGAACACAGTAAACACCTTCAAACACCTGTTAACACCTTGAACACCGTAACACCTTGAACTTCATAACACCTTGAACACAGTAAACACCTTTCAAAACACCGTAACACCTTGAACTTCATAACACCTTGAACAAGTAACACCTCAAACACCGTAACACTCTTGAACTTTAAACACCTTGAACACAGTAAAACTTCAAACACCGTAAACCTGAACACCGTAACACCTTGAATACTGTACACCCTGAATCGTACCTTGAAATTTCAAACACCTTGAACACCTAACACCGTGAATATGTACACCTTGAACTTATAACACCTTGAAACACGTAACACCTTGAACACCGTAACACCTTGAACACCCATAACACCCTTGAAACACAGTAACACCTTCAAAACACCGTAAACACCTTGAACACCGTAACACCTTGAATACTGTAAACCTTGAAACCGTAACACCTGTAAACTTCATAACACCTTGAGCACCGTAACACCTTGGAATACTGTAACACTTTGAACTTCATAACCCTTGAAAACCAGTAAAAACTTGAACACCGTACACCTTGAACACCGTAACACCTGAATACTGTAACACCTTGGAACACCGTAACACCTAATGAAACTTCATAACACCTTGAGCACCGTAACACCTTGAATACTGTAACACCTTGAATACCGTAACACCTGAACTTCATAACACCTGAACACCGTAACACCTTGAATACTCGTAAACACTTGAAACTTCATAACACCTTGAAATACCGTAACACCTTGAATACTGAACACCTTGAACACCGTAAACAAACTTGACTTCATAACACCTTGAATTACGTAACACCTTGAACACCGTTAACACCTTGAACTTCATAACACCTTGAACACCGTAACACCTTGACACCGTAACACTTGAACTCATACACCTTGAATACCGTAACACCTTTGACCCGAACACCTTGAACTTTCATAACACCTTGAATACGTAACACCTTGCACTCGTAAACACCTTGAATACTGTCTGTAACACCTTGAAACACCGTAACACCTTGACATACCTGTAACACTTGAAACACCGTAACACCTTGAACTTCATAACACCTTGGAACACCGTAACACCTTGATACTGTAACACCTGAAAACCGTAACACCTGAACTTCATAACACCTTGAGCACCGTAACACCTTGAATACTGTAACACCTTGAACACCGTAACACCTTGAACACCGTAACACCTTGAACTTCATAACACCTTGAACACCGTAACACCTTGAACACTTACACGTGTAAACACCTGAAACACCGTAACACCTTGAATTCATAACACTTGAACACCATAAACACCTTGAATACTGTAACACCTTGAACACCGTAACACCTTGAACTTCATAACACCTTGAACACCGTAACACTTGAATACTGTAACACCTGAACTCATAACACCTTGAACTACCGTAAACACTTGAATAAACTGTAAACCTTGACACAGTAACACCTTGAACTCATAACACTTGAACACGTAACACCTTGAACATGATAACACCTTGAAAACTCTAAACCTTGACACCGAACACCTTGGAATTACCTGGTAACACCTTGAAAAAACACCGTAACACCTTGTAACTCAACACACTGAACACCGTAAGACCCTGAACACCATAACACCTTGAAACACCATAACACCTTGAACACCATAACACCTTCAAACACCGTAAGACCTTGAACACCGTAAGACCTTGAACACCGTAACACCTTGAACACCGTAACACCTTGAACACCGTAACACCTTCAAACACCGTAACACCTTCAAACACCGTAACACCTTGAACTTCATAACACCTTGAACACAGTAACACCTTCAAACACCGTAACACCTTGAACACCGTAACACCTTGAACTTCATAACACCTTGAACACAGTAACACCTTCAAACACTGTAACACCTTGAACACCGTAACACCTTGAACTTCATAACACCTTGAACACGTACACCTCAAACACAACACCTACACCTTGAACACCGTAACACCTTGAATACTGTAACACCTTGAATACCGTAACACCTTGAACTTCATAACACCTTGAACACAGTAACACCTTGAACTTCATAACACCTTGAACACCATAACACCTTGAACTTCATAACACCTTGAACACCGTAACACCTTGAACACTAAAACAAATGAAATGCAATACTATTAATTCTATGAAATATACCTTTGAAGTAATATTATATTCTTATTACTATTTTAACATTGAAGCTATAAATAGCCATCTCTGTAAGCCATATCACATTACATAAACATTCTGTAGCATGAATCAAATACAGTTACAATTACATGTACAAATAACCTTCACATACCGTGTGCACCTTTTGACCAGAAATTTAGGAGACGTTATAATCGTTTATTTTGCTGCTTTTCTCCAGTGATTACAGGTAAGCTCTCAGCTCTGTTCCACTTTGTGCAGCGGCACCATCTATTTGTTCCTCGTCAGCTCTCAGCTCTAACCTTCTGGCTGCTTTCCAAAAGTAAGGCATAGGGGCATATTTATAAAGGGCTGAAAAGAACACCCTAAAACTACCGCCGCACATTGACGCAGCGATAATACTGCTATCGCCATATTTATAATGGCGCGCGACATTGCCGCGAAAAGTATTGCCGCGCCGATGTGCGGCGGTGATTTGAGCTCTCTTTGTGGTGATACTGCACTAAGCGCAATGCGCTAAGTACAATATCGCCGCGAAGGGAGTTCAAATCCCTTCCCATCGATATGGAACAGGAGGCTGGGAGGGTCTGCTGGGAAGGGGTCACAGCAGGTGGTCGCATCCGCCGCAGCATCGCCCCCCAAGGCATCAACCCCACGCTGCTGCCCCCATCCCAGCAGCCCCTCCCAGCCCCCAACCTGTACGCTCACGGAGAGGGGAAGGGAAGGGTCACTGGGGGAACCCTCCAGTGGGGGCACTGAAAAGTGCCTTTTGGGGCTTAGTGGTCCCACAGCTTGAACCGCCCCTATCAGGGCCTTTGTGGCACTAAGAAGTGCCTTTGCGGCCCTGAGAACGGCCCTTTGGGGCTTAAGGGGTCCCACAGCTTGAACCGGGCCCCCTCTCCCCGGCCCAGTCAGGGCCTTTGCGGCCCTGAGCCAGCTCGAGCTGTGGGGCCCCCCTCCCTGGCCATTGTAAGGGACCTTGTGGCACCGAGAAGTGCTTTTGTTGGGGGTCCCACAACTCAAACCGGGACCCCCAGCGGCTCTTAAAAGAGCCCTTGGGCAACGTCTTCTTTCTTACATCCGGCGACACCAGCTCTGCTGAAGCCACCGACCCCGAAAGGTACCTCTGCGGCCACCAGAGGTACCTCCGGCACTGGTGGCCTCAACGAGGCCGATGTTGCCGGCATTTTGATCCGACGCGACATCTTTGGGCTAGCGACACCAACATCACCGAAGTCGCCAATGCCAGGCAGGCTGCCAGTGAGCCTGCTGGCACTGCCAGCCTCAGCGGAGCCGATGTTGCTAGCCGCTTCTTTCTTCTGCCATCTATTGCGATGGCTTCTAAGCTCAGCAGAGGTTGGCAGCTCTTTATATAGGTTTGCAGAAAACCCTAATCTGTTTCTGATTGGTCAATTTCTCAATGATTGGTTTACGTGGTTTACATTAACCAATCAGATTAAATTTTCCGATCAGTAACCAATAAAATTTTTCCGATTTTCCACAGGGGGCAAGGTGGGCGAACGCCACGCCGCGCCCCTCCGGCAAATGCGACCACCCATGGCAAGGTGTTCGTGCCTCCCACCCCGCACGACCCCCGGCAATCTAGCCCATTTTCTCCACCTTCAAGGAGGCGAAGTGAAACAGCCGAGATTAGCGCGGCGGATCAGTTACCGCCGCTCTATAAATAGTAAATATTGCCCATCAATGGGACAATTCCAGGCTGGATTATTTTCCTGACTTTGAAAATTGCCACTGTGATTAGGAAAATTCCAATACTTTTTTCAACTGAGATAAAGGGTAATTACCAATATCTATCCTATGTAAATACCAACCTTACAGGGCGATGCTACATTGTCTGATTACAGGCAAAATGAAAACCAACGTACCCGGTGTAATATCGCGTTGGTGCAGATTTTACAATAATTTTGTGTTGGCTGCGCTATTTCCAAGTAATATAGTCAGCGTTACTTTGTAGCACAGAACTTCAAACCTTTAAGGCAAATGTGCAGACGGCTTATTACTGGCTTATTGGTGCTTCACAGGGATTTACGGTATCGTGGAATCTTGCTAAGGTAAGTAACACTGATACATGTTTATAACCTCACTGTAATAACTGTACCAAGGAGGCTTTATTCACATTTAGAAAACCCCACCAACATTCACTGGTATCAGTGGGAAGGGGAGATCATTACTGGAACTGATCAGCTATCGCTTACCATCCTTACCAGCTCAGTATTACAGATCTGTCATCCTCCATATGCTCTCCAGGTCACATAGGGAATGTTATCCGCCTCTGACCCTCCGCTCTGCTGTGTTGCTATGGGGATCCTTAAAACTGGTTTTATATTAGTCACCCCATTACATAGCTCACTGACTATTATAAGGATAAATTCCACTGGTATCCCACTATAAGACCAGTATGTATTATATAAGGGATAATACAGTGTAACATGAGGATATTAAGTCACCAAGTTCCATGACCATATAAAACTCCAAGGTGACTTCATATTATTATTTTATATTGTTACGGGGCACATTATTTCTCATAACACATAAGTAATTTATGTATTTTTAATTTGTTTTATATTTAAGTTGTCTTTTTAGGAGCTCCCTCTCCCTTTTAATAGCCATTCACTGCCTTCTCTTATGAACTAAAAGGTGTACAAAGAAGTAAAATCCAATAAACTATGGGTTATGTTCATTACTCACCATCTGTTATAGACAAAATAAATCCACCAGATTTAAAGGGCATGTCCACCCCCAAACTAAAATTTGCCCCATTGTTAACCCATCAGTGTAGTGTTCGAAAATCCCCTTACTTCTCTGCTCCTTATGGTTCTCCTGTATTGCCTTCTGGAACTCCGGGAAACTGAACTGAGTAGGAGCTGTCTGTGTGTCATCTGGTATCTGTCTCATCCCTGTCCCCTTAGAGGACTCTCCCCAGTCCTCCCTCCTCCCCTCCAGATCCCTCAGTGCTGGATTACACTTTTCCCAGAATGTAAGAATCCCAATATGTGGGGGACTCTCTCCAACCCCAACCACCAACTTTCAATTTTTAAAATCCTGGAAGTAACAGAAGAGGCTGAGACCGAGGAAAGAAGGTGGGTAAGTACATTTCTGGTCCAATTTTATACATTTAAGACTGGAGGTTAGGGTTGGATGGGGGTCCCCTACATTATATCATTTTTGCAATATGGGGATGGAGACCCTTAAACATGTCTTCCACCTTTCTGCACATTGTAGTTTATAAGGGTAGGTGGGGAAAGGGTTGGGATACTGTCTGGAATCCTTTCTTATTATCACCCCCAGCTACGTAGTTAAAGGATTGTTATAAGGAAATCCACTGCAGCTCCCATTATAATCCATTTCGGTCGTTGAACAGAAGGACCCTCAATGGAGATTCACAGTCGGTGACAATGTTGGAAGGTTTGCTTGTTACTTGTTACTGGTAATGGTTTGTGTTATAATAATGTAAATTATCTCACTACTTGTGTGACATGAAAAGCTGAAAAGGAAGAAGAAATCTAGACAGGAAAAAGATTAGAAGATTTTGTAAGAAAAAAATTCATAAGAGACTTTTTGTAAGAATATTATTTGTAAGGTGTGAAGATAAATATCCACATTGACCAATGTTTAAACAAAGACTGTAGGAATCCCCTCTAAATGTTACTTACAAACATGTACAATGACATTCTAACTCTGAGCACATGTATGGTGTTTGTTGTGTTTCAATAAAGTTCTTTTGTTGTTTGTACAGATAAAACCTGATTTTCATTCATATTATACATGTCATGTGTTAGATTGTGTGGATATTTTATTTCACTCTTCTCCATTCACTTTGTGTTTGAAACTAGTGAGAAAATGTTAATAATATAAAGTCCAACACTAGTGTCCATCTAAATGACTGTAGTATAAGCATTAGCTTTATACTGTGAGCCAGTCACATGACACGATGCTACAATGTAGGATTTGGTTGTACAACCCCCAAAGGGAATGTCCACCCCCAAAACTATAATCCCCCCCACTACTGGCCCCATCATGTAGTGTAATAAAATCCTTACCTCACATCCCAGCTCCATATGGTTCTCCTGTAGTCCCCCCCCAAAGTCCCAAAAACTGCCCACCAGGAGGATAGCAGGTCCATATAGGACTCTGCCTCCTGTCTCCCTCCGGGAGAAGTTTGGCATGCGTACTGCAGCCCTTCTAGCCCTCCCTCTCCCTCCCTCTCCCTCCCGTTTTGCGATCCCTCCCCCTACCATAAAAACCCTTGCCCATATAATAGTGTTTGTGATTTCTCAGTTTCTTTTGTAACATCCATACCTTCCCTCTCTCCTCCGGCATTCTGAGAAGCCGGCAACCGCGTCCATGATCGGCTGCCTCTCAGCCAATCACGGACGCGGCTGCCGGTCCCGCCCCCTGCTTGCAGTGTCTTGCAAGCATAAGGCTGGGCGTCAGAGGAGAGAGGGAAGGTAAGTAAACTTCGGGGTTGGGGCTGGGGGAAGATATTCTATTATTCTATTAATTATATTATAGGGTGGACATGCCTTTTAATTCCTTTTACAACTGAAACACTAGGGGTGAATATTTATAAAACGGCAATGTTGACATTTCCGCCAGTGTTAATTTCTCGCAATTTATAAAAAGTTAAAAAAATTTAATTTCTTTGCCAATTTTTCTACCAGACGACACTTTTTTTTTTGTTTATTGTGAAAATTTTGGAGGCAATTTTCGCCAACATTAAAGTTGTGATTTTGCGTTTCTAGGGGGCTGCCAAGAATTACATTTTCTTATTTAATCTTTGATTAAAAGTTCCCCAGTGTGTGTTTTTCCCTATTAACTTTATATATTAGGTGAAAATTTGAATAAAGGTGTTAGGAGTAAATTTACCCTCAGTACGGTGACAAGATTTTTCAACTTTCTGGTGATGTAAACAACAAATTTCATAAAGTTAAAAATAAATAACACCCAAATCACCACTTGATTAATAATTTTTTTTGCATCAAACAAAATTGCATTAAAAAAAAAATCTTTATAAATATAGCCCTATGTGTATATTGAGTCACACTTAATAAAAGGCTCATGGGATTTACATCTGTAATATTGTATTTCCACCATTCATATTATTATTATATAAATTGCGGTAAATCCGGTTTTGGGGCACAAACGGCGGCGGAAAGTTAAACCACTTTTATAAATATGCCCCCTAGAGTTTGAATTCACAGAAGATTTAGGGCCACAAACGGGACAAAAAATAGATAGAGAACATTCCTGATTGGATCACGCAAAGTCTATACAATGTAACCAAGCAAAACTATACGGTCTGAAACCAGGGGGCTTAGGGAATATGTTAGAAATTAAATAACACAATGTGTATCAACATAGGGGACCTATAAAGATAACATTTGGTTTTGGTACATCACAAAATGTACACACAAAAGCAGAAGTAAAAAAGCAGTTTGAATGATATAACACATGATGGTGTCAGGGGAAGTACAATGTGTTTTTCATTATAAAGTGTGGTCACAGATTACACATTACACAGATGGGACTCTGGATTGAAAGAAAAATCTAATGTAAAACTAATATTCATAAGGGGTTAACAGCCTGGTAACTATAGACCTGTAAGTCTAACATCAGTGGTGGGGAAGATACTGGGAACTTTGTTATGGGATCATATCCTGGGCTTTGTCTCAGTCATTGATCTTATAAGTAGGAGTAATCGTGGATTCATGAGAAATAGATGTTTTAGGCAATGTATTGTGTTTATGAGGCACTAAGCACTTTATTGTGTTTATGAGGCACTAGACACTTTGTGGAATTTTGATGCACTATACACTTTAAGGGTATATGTCATCTTATTATATGGAAATATAATATGTTACTCTGGAATAGGGAAAAAATAATGAAAATGAGAAAAGAAGAAGAAGATGTATCCCCTATTTCCACCAAGTAAGTACTGCCATTTGTGAAAATGGTGGAGGGTTATGTGTAATCGAGTTATTGGGAAGATACCACTGGGGGGAGCACTTGAAAAGAATATTATGTGCAATAAAGAGAAGGTGCCATAGGTGGTTATATTTGCTATAAAAGCAGGTTGATAAAATGACTCTGTAACACTTGATAAAGGCCTAACAGCTGAAACATCATGTGTGTGTTTCTGCACTAATAAAATGGGATTATCCCTTGGAACAAATTAATGACTGATCAACCCTATTTTTTAATTTGAAATATTGTATATTTGGTGGGGGTGGCCAGAAGGGAGTAGACACCTAGTAGGAACACATCATGTAACTTTTAAACATGTACATTTTTGGGAATAGTGATATTCACCATCACATAGAGAATATTGAAGTTGATTAAAGGGAATGTCTACTTAAATTGACTTGCCTTCATGTAGTTCAATTGAAGAACAGAAGGTAAAGGAGCTATGTCTTACTGTCCGTTCTTCAATTAAATGATCAGGAAACATCAAACTCCAATATATCCCCCGGGCACACTGTTGTATGTGAAATCAAATCATGCTTTATTCTGATCAGGAAACAGGAGGAAAGTCAGAGAACTTACCTTAATTTGTAAACATCGTTGACAAAGGTGCACTGGTTGGAATAATAAAGTATGTATCAAATATAAGACTGGAGTGCGGTGGATTCCCAATATTTTTCATATTTAATTTGTAGAATATATATGTGTATACAGTATGTATTTAAAGGGACAGTTCAGTGGAAATGATCAATATTTGTTGAATTGTTAGTTTGTGTAATGCCTTCTTAGTTATTCTACATACGGTAGTCTCTCCCATTTTGAAAAATCAGTTGATTTCATACCCTTTGCTGTTCCCTGCTGTTGACATTAGTGAGCTGACATTTCAGGTTCTGTAACGGTCCTTCTTATTCCCAGAATGCACCACATCCTTGGAATGTTCCTAACAGTAATTTCTACTGATTGGCTGTTGGATGGGTCAAACATGCTCAGATCTCTACTGAGCAACTGAATCAACCCAGGGACTGGGTCAAGGGCAAAACCATAATGGTCTCTACTAGGGGTCCTGCAAACAATGCGGAGGTAATTCCATCCTCTGCTTAGGACAAGTAGCCCTACGGGGCCCTGTCTTGCTGTAACATTTACAATTATCAGCTGATACAGGCTTGGAACTATGGGGTGCAGGAGCTGTTCACAGAGAGATTTTCCTCATAGACATGAAAAGGCTTAACAGTGGGGATTTGTTTCCATCCATTTGTTAGGGTGAGGCATGTGTCTCTCTTAGTTAGCTAGTAAAAAGCAGAAAGTAGAAAATATCAGTGAAGGGTAAAAATAACACTTACGGGTAAAAGGTTATGTGGTAATAATGTCAGTAAGGGCTTAAATTTACCAGAAAGGGTGAAAATTGACAGGAACTTAAATAATTGTCATTAAAGAGAAAGTATAAAAAGTCGTCCATTCTGAGACTGGATTCAGAGCTCTTATTGCTTTCATGGGATTGGCTAGTTCTATGTAGTTTTCCTTTTATTCTTCTCTGTTAAAAGAGGGTAACAAGAGGCTAAAGAATCATAGCACAAGGACTGAGTTTCCCAACGTCTCCGTGACCAGCTAGGTAAACTTTATCCTTCAATGGTAGTTTTCTGTCTATCCTCCTTGGCTATTTTCATTTATTCTCATTCATTCAATATTAGGAACTGATATAAGGTAATAAAAAAGTGCCTCTACTATTAAAGGGAAAGTGTGGATTAAAAAGTGCTGTCTTGAGTATTTTATAAATAGACTTTGATTATTTTTATTTCTTTTTTTCTGTTTTTTCCAATATTTTTTTTTAATGTTGTCTAATGGAGGCAGCCATTTCTACTGCACTCAGTAATGATAATGCGCCGATACAGTGGGATCCCTTTATCGTTAGTGTGTTAGCGCATTTCAGAATGAAATTCTGTGTGTTGCAGATTCTGTCTGTCATCTTTACAAAAATATGAGAAAATATAGAATGTGACACTCTTATTAATTGATCTGGCAGCTCAACAAGTGATGAAATTCAAAATAAGACTTCTCTAATGAACTCTATTTATAGTGTCTTCAAACACACAACCTGAAATTTGATTGGTCCAAGAAGAATCAAAGTTAAGATTTCTTCTAAACCAATCAGATTTTAGAAGTGTGTTTGGGATTCACTATAAAGACTATCAGGGAGATTCAATAAAAGTTCTTATCGTTTAAAATGGTGTTAATTTTGCCCCAACCAATCAGATATTAGCTTTCAAATGTTAAATAAGATCTAATTGGTTGGGGCAAAATTAGCACCATTTTAAACGATAAGAAGTTTTATTGATTCTCCCTGTATATTTACTATATTTTCTCAGAAACTGGATTGGCATGTTTATACATATACAGTGTTTTGTAATGGGGGTTTTACATTAATTCAGCCGGATAGCACCCTGTAGATTTATACATTTCCATGATTAAATGATTCAGAGAGAGGACATGTCAATCATTAACAGTACTGATAGCGTAGGACCCAGCTGAAAAAGCAAACCTTGACGTGGTGCCTGGGCTTAAAATAATTTGGCCAAGTTATTGAACTAATTGCTTTTATTTATCCAGAGAGAAGGGCAGGCTTTTTAAAGCAGCATCATAGAGGGAATAAACATGTAAGCAAGAACTTGTGTAACATTTGAAAGCTAACATCTGATTGGTTGGGGCAAAATTAGCACCATTTTAAAAGATAAGAACTTTCATTGAATCTCCCTGATTGTGTCCTACAGATAATCTGTAGCTATACGTACATGTATAGAATGAACATGGGGTGGCTAACCTGTGGCCCTCCAGATTTGTAAAACCTACAATTCCCAGCATCCTCAGCAATATCCAGATGGCCCTTTCCCCTGGCTTGTCTGGTGCAAATTTCTCCAAAAGCAGCTCCCCCTTTAAACAATGCAGAGCAGATAGAGACAGCAATACATTAAACTGATTCGACAACCCTCAACCCCTTACCATAACGTGGCAGACGTGGGACAGAAAGAGAGCTCATCTTTCTCCCTTACTGCTCTGGGACTGCGAGACGTCAGTAGTAGAGAGTGACGTTCATATGACCTCTCTCTGCTGTCTAAATCAATAATAATAATAATTTGGTGTCCACAATGACATAAAGAGACAGGCTACACCTTCTCAAGCCTACAGTGCTCCACATCATGGGACATTGCCTGGTACAGCGGGACAGGGACTGTCCTGGTAAACCAGGGGTTGCTGGCAACTCTGATGTGAAATATACAAATATCCACTGACCTAATACTGAGCCCTGTACACAGACAGACCTGCTTATTATAAAACTCCACAGATACATGATGATCAGATTCTACCCAGAAATCAGTGGGGCTCTGGCTGTAGCACAGATAAGGGCCTCGTACATGTGGCACAGTCCTTTCCCTGCCCACTCAAAGCCATGCCCGTTGGGTACCAGATAAATAGATAGGGTAAAGTGAAAATAGAGTCACTGAAGTGAAATAAAAACTGTAGAATTTATCATTTGTGCCAAAACCTAGACCCGGCCAGGTTAAAAATTCTCCCATTCGCTCCTAAATCAGCACCTGATCCCTCGTTTCTCATTTCAGCACATTTTAAATGTAATTGTTGGAGGGTGTGTATTAACCTGGGACACACAAAAAGTGTCTTAGTTTACATAAAGGGGATGTCCACCCCCCAAACTAAATTTTAGTATGTGGTTGGTAATGCCTATAAACCTCGACCAATGCACCTTAGCCAATCACAGGAGCGGATGCCAGACAAGCCCCTCCTGCTTGACTTCCATGCACGGGAAAGGCACAGGAGTTAAGCAGAAGGCGTCAGGGGAACGAAGGCCGGTAAGTACATTTGGGGGGACCTATCACTGCTATAAACCTTTATAGCCATTTCCAAACACAGTTTGGGGGGTGGACATACCCTTCAATACTCCAAAGCAAAACAAACTTGGGTAGATGTGTCATTCTTTACATGCAAAGAACCAATCTGTTACTAAACATTATAGTAGGTTGGTTTACGGGAATGCCAGGAGCCAGTTTTTCCTCACTGATCCTAAAAATTCTGTTTTGTCTGGCCACAGTGAACATGTCTGTGGCCAGTGGCTATGAGGAAGAGCCAAAGCAATGGCTGCGTCCATAAGGCAACATTAATTGGGAAGTCCAGTCATCAGTGTACGGGCTGCCTAACACTATGTTTCTCTTTATTACACTGGGTCTCACTATTCTAAATGACAGTATGGAAATCAATAAAGATAACTTAATTACTGTATTTTTCAGGTGGAATAAACATTTTCTGCTGAATAAAGATGAGGCGACTTGTTAAAATCTACTTATTACTCCTGGTCACTCTGCTCCTAGTACAGAAACAGGTATCATATACTGTATATCTATAATACTATCATATACCATCATATTCTACATCACATACTACATCATATACTATCATCTACTACATCAT
>JAACNH010001090.1:22661-102815 GCA_019447015.1 Hymenochirus boettgeri | reverse complement strand
GATAGATCCTGTATATGGAGATAGATCCTGTATATGGAGATAGATCCTGTATATGATGATAGATCCTGTATATGGAGATAGATCCTGTGTATGATGATAGATCCTTTATATGATGATAGATCCTGTGTATGATGATAGATCCTGTGTATGATGATAGATCCTGTGTATGATGATAGATCCTCTATATGGAGAGAGATATTGCTGGTTCCCTATGTAGGACACTAAATATATAAATAATATATACCCCCTCTCCCCCCAGTGTAGCAGGGACATTCACATGCCCCCAGTTTTGTTATAGGGGGGCTGGTGCAAGACCAAACATCTTCCAGAGGTGCCCAGGTAGAAGGTAAATCCATGGGTTCCCAGGGTGGAGGGGTCCTTCCTTGTTACCCCCTCCCTCCTTTCACCTTATTATTTCATCTTCCAACCCTCCCCTATTCTCAGCTCATCAGATCTGCTCTGGCATCCTCAGCAGCAGCTAGAGGGAGGAGGGGCAGAATGAGGGGCGGGGTTCAGAGCACAAGCCCCTCCAGTTTCCATCATAGTTCCCAGGATCCTTTGCAGAGCACAGTGAGTGAGCTGTAATTGCAGAGGGGAAAGATGCCCCATGGCACTTATAGGAACCAGCCCATCTGCCCCACAGTCCCTGTACAGTAGAGCTGGAACCAGGGACACAGCAGACTGACAGCTGGGATGGGGGAGGAACATCCAGTGCATTGTCATTGTGAGGACTCCATTGTCCCTGACCAGTCAAGCAATGCACTGCCCAGTCTCTGTCCCACTGAAACATGGTAAGGCTCAAGCCAATCCCCAGCTATGGACATTAGCTGAGAGCTGTAGTTTATCTGCTGGATGGACACAAGTTAGATTTCCCGGTAGGGGAAATAAGATAAATATGGCCCCTTAAAGGGCAAGTCCACCCTCAAATAAAAAAAAAAGAGCATGCAGTCAAATCCCCGCCCGTACAAGCAATAGTTAATCTGAGAGATGTGAGACTAACCTAAAATGCTGCCAGATGTTTTGTTATCTCTCTTTCAGCTTCCTGGTTCTTCCAGGTAGTTGACATCACAGCCAATGACTGAATGATATTCCTGTAGCTGCATCCTCTGAGCATGTGCAAGCTTGGGAAAGAACTTGGAGAGGAGGCAGAAACCTTTCGAGAGACGGGGAGAAGTATAAATGTATAAAAAGTCCTACATCTGTCCCCTTTCTCACTATTGTGATTGGGGATTGAGGGGTGAACACAATTCTCCTGATAAATCCCTCACTCACCTCCAGGTAATGGTGATTCATTTTAACACAGTATCTTTTGCTCCTAAACCAAGCTGCTTCACTGGGGACATTAATAGTCATGTCATTATCCACAATGTCCTCACGTAGAGCAGGGATCCTCAAACTTTTGCCCTCTATATGTTTCAAAGTTACATGCTTAAGCACTCCTCAACTACAGAAGGGAATGCTGGGAGATGTAGTTTTCCAACATCTAGAGGGCCATAGTTTGTGGATCCATTACTTAAGGTGTCCCCATACATTAGAACTTACCAGCCAATTGATCCAGCGAATTCAATAAATTATTTCAGAAATGCCTTTACCATTCGTTTTCATGACAGACATACGACTGAAATATAAAAAGGACAGACGGGACCTCACAATCGTATGTTGGCCGCAAAGAAGACAGCAGTTCGAATGTATGGCACCTTTGGTGTAACAATCCATAGTAGTGAACATTGTAACCATTCCATAGTAGTGAACAGTGTAGCCATTCCATAGTAGTGAACAGTGTAACCATTCCATAGTAGTGAACAGTGTAGCCATTCCATAGTAGTGAACAGTGTAACTATTCCATAGTATTGAACAGTGTAACCATTCCATAGTAGTGAACAGTCCCCATTCCATAGTAGTGAACAGTGTAACCATTCCATAGTAGTGAACAGTGTAACCATTCCATAGTATTGAACGTGTAACCATTTCATAGTAGTGAACAGTGTAACCATTCCATAGTATTGAACAGTGTAGCCATTCCATAGTAGTGAACAGTGTAACCATTCCATAGTATTGAACAGTGTAACCATTCCATAGTAGTGAACAGTAACCATTCCATAGTAGTGAACAGTGTAACCATTCCATAGTATTGAACAGTGTAACCATTCCATTATTGAACAGTGTAACCATTCCATAGTAGTGAACAGTGTAACCATTTCATAGTAGTGAACAGTGTAACCATTTCATAGTAGTGAACAGTGTAACCATTTCATAGTAGTGAACAGTGTAACCATTCCATAGTATTGAACAGTGTAACCATTCCATAGTAGTGAACAGTAACCATTCCATAGTAGTGAACAGTGTAACCATTCCATAGTAGTGAACAGAGTAACCATTCCTAGTAGTGACAGTGTAACCATTCCATAGTATTGAACATTGTAACCATTCCATAGTAGTAAACATTGTAACCATTCCATAGTAGTAAACAGTGTAACCATTCCATAATAGTGAACAGTGTAACCATTCCATAGTATTGAACAGTGTAACCATTCCAAGTATTGACAGTGTAACCATTCCATAGTAGTGAACAGTGTAACCATTCCATAGTAGTGAGACAGTGTAACCATTTCATAGTATTGAACAGTGTAACCATCCCATAGTAGTGAACAGTATAACTATTTCATAGTATTGAACAGTATAACTATTTCATAGTATTGAACAGTATAACTATTTCATAGTATTGAACAGTGTAACCATCCCATAGTAGTGAACAGTGTAACCATTTCATAGTAGTGAACAGTGTAACCATTTCATAGTAGTGAACAGTGTAACCATTTCATAGTAGTGAACAGTGTAACCATTCCATAGTATTGAACAGTGTAACCATTCCATAGTAGTGAACAGTAACCATTCCATAGTAGTGAACAGTGTAACCATTCCATAGTAGTGAACAGTAACCATTCCATAGTAGTGAACAGTGTAACCATTCCATATTATTGAACAGTGTAACCATTCATATGTGTAACAGTGTAACCATTCCATAGTAGTAAACAGTGTAACCATTCCATAATAGTGAACAGTGTAACCATTCCATAGTATTGAACAGTGTAACCATTCCATAGTATTGAACAGTGTAACCATTCCATAGTAGTGAACAGTGTAACCATTCCATAGTGTGAACAGTGTAACCATTTCATAGTATTGAACAGTGTAACCATCCCATAGTAGTGAACAGTATAACTATTTCATAGTATTGAACAGTATAACTATTTCATAGTATTGAACAGTGTAACCATCCCATAGTAGTGAACAGTATAACTATTTCATAGTATTGAACAGTGTAACCATTACATAGTAGTAAACAGTGTAACCATCCCATAGTAGTGAACAGTATAAATATTTCATAGTAGTAAACAGTGTAACCATTCCATAGTAGTGAACAGTATAAATATTTCATAGTAGTGAACAGTGTAACCATTCCATAGTATAAACAGTGTAACCATTCCATAGTAGTGAACAGTGTAACCATTCCATAGTAGTGAACAGTGTAACCATTCCATAGTAGTGAACAGTGTAACCATTCCATAGTGTGAACGTAACTTCCTAGAGTGAACAGTGTAACCATTCCATAGTAGTGAACAGTGTAACCATTCCATAGTAGTGAACAGTGTAACCATTCCATAGTAGTGAACAGTATAACTATTTCATAGTAGTAAACAGTGTAACAATTTCATAGTATTGAACAGTATAACCATTTCATAGTAGTAAACATATGTAACCATTCCATAGTAGTAAACGTAACCATTCCATAGTAGTGAACAGTAATAACTATTTCATAGTAGTAAACAGTGTAACCATTCCATAGTAGTGAACAGTATAACTATTTCATATTGGTGAACAGTGTAACCATTCCATAGTAGTGAACAGTAACCATTCATGAATATATAAACCATTCCATAGTGAACATGTTAACCATTCCATAGTAGTGAACAGTGTAACCATTACATAGTAGTGAATAGTATAACTATTCATAGTAGTAAACAGTGTAACCATTCCATAGTAGTAACAGTATAACTATTTCATAGTAGTAAACAGTGTAACCATTCCATAGTGTGAACAGTATAACTATTTCATATTGGTGAACAGTGTAACCATTCCATAGTAGTGAACAGTATAACTATTCATAGTAGTAAACAGTGTACTATTTCATAGTATTGAACAGTATAACCATTTCATAGTAGTGAACAGTATAACTATAACCTTTTCTAGTGAACAGTGTAACCATTCCATAGTAGTGAGCAGTATAACTATTTCATAGTAGTGAACAGTACAACCATTCCATAGTAGTGAACAGTACAACTATTTCATAGAATTGAACAGTGTACACCATTCCATAGCAGTGAACAGTATAACCATTTCATAGTAGTGAACATTATAACTATAACCATTTCATAGTGAACAGTGTAACCATTCCATAGTAGTGAGCAGTATAACTATTTCATAGTAGTGAACCAGTACACCATTCCATAGTAGTGAACAGTACAAACTATTTCATAGAATTGAACAGTGTAACCATTCCATAGTAGTGAACAGTATAACCATTTCATAGTAGTGAACAGTATAACTATAACCATTTCATAGTGAACAGTGTAACCATTCCATAGTAGTGAGCAGTATAACTATTTCATAGTAGTGAACAGTACAACTTTTCATAGAATTGAACAGTGTAACCATTCCATAGTAGTGAACAGTATAACCATTTCATAGTATTGAACAGTGTAACCATTCCATAGTATTGAAAAGTGTAACCATTTCATAGTAGTAAACATTGTAACCATTCCACAGTAGTGAACAGTGTAACCATTCCATAGTAGTGAACAGTGTAACCATTCCATAGTAGAACAGTGTAACCATTTCATAGTAGTAAACAGTGTAACCATTTCATAGTAGTGAACAGTGTAACCATTCCATAGTATTGAAAAGTGTACCATTCAAGTATTGAATTGTAACCATTCCATAGTAGTGAACAGTGTAACCATTCCATAGTAGTGAACAGTGTAACCATTCCATAGTAGTGAACAGTGTAACCATTCCATAGTAGTGAACAGTGTAACCATTCCATAGTAGTGAACGTGTAAACCCCCTTCCTTAATGCATTCTGTAAATAGCTGTTGGTTCAGGAGTACGTTCACATGCTCGAGGCCCATCCTCTCTCCATTCACTGACAAGGGAAAGTGGGTCATGTTCCTATCCAGTGCATAGAAAGGGCTTGGTTGAATATTTGCCTGAACCATAATAAGAAACACTTTAAAGAAAGTCACAACTACAACTGTCGGGTAGAAATAGCACTTTTACTATAACAATAAAAGTAAATGTGTATTTATTTCAGTTTACACGCCCTTAAAACAATGACCAACTAACCAACCCTGACTCACATCTCTATGCACTCATTTAAGGGAATGTAAGGAAGGGGGGAATAGTGGATGAAAAGATCACCTGCTTCTTAGGGTGCATGTGTGAAGATCAGCGCATAAAAGACAGTAGCTATACATTTGCAATCACACTATGGCACTAATCTTATTTTGGACCGGTAAATAAATCTGGTCCCATTGATAGTGAGGACTATCCATCCCCTGCTTTCTGTACTTCTATAGCCCATCCCAAATGGAAACATCTTAAATTATATGGGACAAACTATTTTTGCAAAAGTAAGGAGGTTCCCGGGATAGTGTCAAATAGGAAAGAGATGGTAACTTATACTGGCAACTGCTGGGAATCGTCCAGGGCCTATAGATTCACCCACGTATGTCTTTATACAACCTCCAATACTATGTTACTATGTAACTGTTATACAGACATTATGGGTAGGGTATAAAGGTTGGACTAGATGGACGTATGTCTTTATACAACCTCCAATACTATGTTACTATGTAACTGTTATACAGACATTATGGGTAGGGTATAAAGGTTGGACTAGATGGATGTATGTCTTTATACAACCTCCATTCATGTTTACTATGTAACTGTTATACAGACATTATGGGTAGGGTATAAAGGTTGGACTAGATGGACGTATGCTTATACAACCTCCAATACTATGTTTATGTAACTGTTATACGACATTATGGGTAGGGTATAAGGTTGGACTGATGGACGTATGTCTTTAACAACCACCTCCAATACTATGTTACTATGTACTGTTATACAGACATTATGGGTAGGGTATAAAGTTTGGACTAGATGGACGTATGTCTTTATACACCTCCAATACTATGTTACTTGTAACTGTTATACAAGACATTAGGGTAGGTATAAAGGTTGGACTAGATGGACATTGTCTTTATACAACCTCCAATACTATGTTACTATGTACTGTTATACAGACATTATGGGTAGGGTATAAAGGTTGGACTAGATGGACGTATGTCTTTATACAACCTCCAATACTGTTACTATGTAATGTTATACAGACATATGGGTAGGGTATAAGTTGGACTAGATTGACGTATGTCTTTATACACCCTCCAATACTATGTTACTATGTAACTGTTATACAGACATTATGGGTAGGTTATAAAGGTTGGACTAGAGTGGACGTATGTCTTTATACAACCTCCAATACTATTTTACTATGTAACGTTTATACAGACATTATGGGTAGGGTATAAAGGTTGGACTAGATGGACGTATGTCTTTACACAACCTCCAATACTATGTTACTATGTAACTGTTATACAGACATTAGGGGTAGGGTATAAGGTTGGACTAGATGGACGTATTGTCTTTAAACAACCTCCATACTATGTTACTATGTAACTGTTATACAGACATTATGGGTAGGGTATAAAGGTTGGACTAGATGGATGTATGTCTTTATACAACCTCCAATACTATGTTACTATGTAACTGTTTATACAGACATTATGGGTAGGGTATAAGGTTGGACTAGATGGACGTATGTCTTTATAAACCTCCAATACTATGTTACTGTAACTGTTATACAGACTTATGGGTAGGGTATAAAGTGGCTACGATGGACGTATGCTTTATACAACCTCCAATACTATGTTACTATGTAACTGTTATACAGACATTAGGGGTAGGGTATAAGGTTGGACTATATGGACGTATGTCTTTATACAACCCTCCAATACTATGTTACTATGTAACTGTTATACAGACATTATGGGTAGGGTAAAAGGTTGGCTAGGGATGTATGTCTTTATACAACCTCCAATACTATGTTACTATGTAACTGTTATACAGACATTATGGGTAGGGTATAAAGGTTGGACTAGATGGACGTATGTCTTTATCAACCTCCAATACTATGTTACTATGTAATGTTAATACAGACTTATGGGTAGGGTATAAAGGTTGGACTAGATGGACGTATGTCTTTATACAACCTCCAATACTATGTTACTATGTAACTGTTATACACAGCATTATGGTAGGGTATAAAGGTTGACTAGATGGACGTATTCTTTATACAACCTCCAATACTATGTTACTTTGTAACTGTTATAGAGACTATGGGTAGGGTATAAAGGTTGGACAGATGGACGTATGTCTTTATACAACCTCCAATACTATGTTATAACTGTTAATGTTATCAGACATTATGGGTAGGGTATAAAGGTTGGACTAGATGGATGTATGTCTTTAACAACCTCCAATACATGTACTTTGTAACTGTTATAAGACATTATGGTAGGGTATAAAGGTTGAACTATGGACGTATGTCTTTATACAACCTCCAATACTATGTTACTGTGTAACTGTTACAGACATTATGGGTAGGGTATAAAGGTTGGACTGGATGGACGATGTCTTTATACAACCTCCAATCCTATGTTACTATGTAACTGTTATACAGACATTATGGGTAGGGTATAAAGGTTGGACTGATGGACATGTCTTTATACAACCCTCCAATACTATGTTTACATGTAACCGTTATACAGACATTATGGGTAGGGTATAAAGGTTGGACTAGATGGACGTATGTCTTTATATAACAACTCCAATACTATGTTACTATGTAACCGTTATACCAGACTTATGGGTAGGGTATAAAGGTTGGACTAGAGGACGTATGTCTTTTACAACCTCCAACACTATGTTACTATGTAACCGTTATACGACATTATGGGTAGGGTATAAAGGTTGGACTAGATGCGTATGTCTTTATAAACCTCCAATACTATTTTACTATTGTAACGTTATACAGACTTATGGGTAGGGTATAAAGGTTTGGACTAGATGGACGTATGTCTTTATACAACCTCCAATACTATGTTACTATGTAACCGTTATACAGCAATTATGGGTAGGGTATAAAGGTTGGACTGGATGGACGTATGCTTTATACAACCTCCAATACTATGTCTATGTAACGTTATACAGACATTATGGGTAGGGTATAAAGGTTGGACTAGATGGACGTAGTCTTTATACAACCTCCAATACTATGTTACATGTAACTGTTATACAGACATTATGGGTAGGGTATAAAGGTTGGACTAGATGGACGTATGTCTTTATACAACCTCCATACTATGTTACTATGTAACTGTTATACAGACATTATGGGTAGGGTATAAAGGTGGACTAGATTGGATGTCTTTATACAACCTCCTACTAGTACTATAACTATGTAACTGTTATACAGACATTATGGGTAGGGTATAAAGGTTGGACTAGACGGACGTATTCTTTATACAACCTCCAATACTATGTTACTATGTAACTGTTATACAGACATTATGGGTAGGGTATAAAGGTTGGACTAGATGGACGTATGTCTTTATACAACCTCCAATACTATGTTACTATGTAACTGTTATACGAACATTATGGGTAGGGTTAAAGGTTGGACTAGATGGACGTATGTCTTTATACAACCTCCAATACTATGTTACTATGTAACTGTTATACAGACATTATGGGTAGGGTATAAGGTTGGACTAGATGGACGTATGTCTTTATACACACCTCCAATACTATGTTACTTGTAACTGTTATACAGACATTATGTAGGGTATAAAGGTTGGACTAGATGACGTATGTCTTTATACAACCTCCAATACTATGTTACTATTTCTGTATATAGACATTATGGTAGGGTATAAAGGTTGGACTAATGGACGTATGTCTTTATACAACCTCCAATACTATGTTATCATGTAACTGTTATACAGACATTATGGTAGGGTATAAAGGTTGGACTGGATGGACGTATGTCTTTAACAACCTCCAATATATGTTCCTATGTAACTGTTATACAGACATTATGGTAGAGGTATAAAGGTTGGACTAGATGGACGTATGCTTTATACACACCTCCATACTATGTTACTATGTAACTGTTATACACATTATGGGTAGGTATAAAGGTTGGACTAGATGGACATTGTCTTTATACAACCTCCAATACTATGTTACTATGTAATGTTATACGACATTAGGGGTAGGGTATAAGGTTGGACTAGATGGACGTATGTCTTTATAACAACCCCAATACTATGTTACTATGTAACTGTATACAGACATTATGGGTAGGGTATAAAGGTTGGACTAGATGGACGTATGTCTTTATACAACCTCCAATACTATTTACTATGTAACTGTTATACAGACATTATGGGTAGGGTATAACAGTTGGACTAGATGGACGTACATCTCCTCCTCCATCACTGTAATCATGCTGTGAATGATGTGGCTGTGTGACAGGCAGGTAACACTGGGTGATATGTGAACTAGAGGGCTTACTATAACAGTAAGTGATGGGGGAAGGAGTCCCGGGGGGGGTGTCACATATGTCAACATTGCTGGGTGGAATGTCTGTATAAAGCAGGTAAATAAATAACAATCATGTAATCTTGCTCTGTCCTTGGTTAGTTGTGTTCTTGCCCTGTGTGTGTCTTCTGAAGTTCAGCACTTGATGACTGTGCAGCTCAGACTGCCTTAAAGGGCATGTCCACTGCAAAAAACACTTTTGGGCATAATGTTAGGTATGGCAGCCCACCCCCAACCGCTATAATAAAACAAAACAAAAGTTAGATAACTACTTACAGCAGAGAGGGGCCTGACTGGCAGCCAATCACAGACGCGGCCCCTCTCTGCTGTAATAACAGCAGATACAGCCAATTATGTTATAACAGATACAGCCAATCACAGACGCGGCCCCTCTCTGCTGTAATAACAGCAGATACAGCCAATTATGTTATACAATACAGCCATCACAGACGCGGCCCTCTCTCTGCTGTAATACACAGATCAGCCAATTATGTTATAACAGATACAGCCAATCACAGACGCGGCTGCCGGCTAAGAAGAAGTCGCGGGAGCGAAGTGCCTGTAAGTAAATATCCGAAAGTTTTTTTTTAGGTTTCTTATAGCGGTTGGGGTGGGCAACACTATTATGACTTAAGCCTGACACGCTAGGAGAAAGCGTGTGAATATTGGATCTGGAGGGAGGGAGGGGGGGAGGGTTCCCCCGCATGTCTGCATCCCTCCCGGAGGCTTCAAACAAGGCAGAGACGTTTGGACAGGAAGACATCCATTTCAGTTTTCCGGACTTTGGACGAGGACTACAAGAACCATGGGGAGCAGGAATGTAAGGTATGAACTTTTCAAAGCTAAACATAGGGGCCAGCAGTTGGGGAAAATTTTGATTTGGGGGTGGACATGTCCTCTAATGATATGAATCTTTGCCTCAGGTTAAGTTCTGTGTTGGGCAATCATTCGATTCACCACCAGATGGCAGCACAGGTCAGATCGCAACCCCCCGTTAACTTGTACAATACATGAATGAAAAGGGGTTAAAAAGAGTAGTAAGGGGTGTGAAGTAGCCTATGTTTTATTTCCAGGTCCATATACTAGCAGTACCCGTTTGTTGCCTGGTTTCTTACTAATCAAATTTGTTGGGCTGAGGGGCGATCACTCAAATCACCAACATTGCTGGTGGGTTCCATTTCTGTACCTGATACAACCTGCAAGTAGCCAAACCCCCAACCTAATCCGCTACGTGATCCAACCTTCACCTGCAACAACCCCCACCCAAGACATACATTCATACATACATTCATTCATACATATACATACATTCATACATACATACATTCATTCATACATATACATACATTCATACATACCTTCATACTACACATACATACATCATTCATACATCATCATTCATACATGACATACATTCATTCATACATATACATACATTCATACATACATAACATCATCATACATACTATTCACAACAAGTCATTTCATACATATACATCACATTCATACTACATTACATACATTCATACATACTACATACATCATTACATACATACTCATTCATCACCATACATATACAAATACATCATACATACAACATCTTCATCCATATACATCCTATACCATACATCATTCATCATACATCATACATTCATCCTACATCATACATCATTCATACATACAACCATTACATACTACATTCAACATACATACATACATCATATCATACATTACATACATTCATACCTACATATAAACAATCAACATTCATACTACTACATTCATTAACATATCATACATCATCATACATCATCACATAGCATACCATTTCATACATAACATACATACATACATTATAGGCTATCATACTACATACATTCATACATACACTTCATACATACATCATCATACAACATCATCACATACATTCATACATACATTCATACATACATACATCATTCATTCATACCATACATCATCATACATCATACATACATACATTCATTCATACATATACATACATACATACATTCATTCATACATATACATACATTCATACATACATACATACATTCATACATACATACATTCATACATACATTTACACATCCATACATTCATACATACATACACACATTATATACATCACATTCATACATACATTTATACATAAATACATAAATTTATACATACATACATTTATACATACATTCATACATACATTTATACATACATACATACATTTATACATACTTTTTTACATACATTCATACATACATATATTCATACATACATTGACTGATTAAATATATATGGATATTGCTAGGGAAGCACTGCATGCAGCGTTTCCAAGTGCCAGATGCTATAAAATGCCATCATGTGCTTGTGATTTTATCCTATCCACATGGTTTATACATTTCAGTTTTGGGGCTCCTGGAAGGATAAATGGGGGGCAACCTATATCTGGTATTGATTATACTCATTAGAATTTTGAGCCTTTCTGTGCAAACAAAACTTTCCTACAAATAAAAATGCAAAATCTAATATTTTTTATGTTTTCCCCAAAACTCCACTTAAATGTCCAGAAAGGTTTTAGAAAACATTTTCAGTTTCTACTGTTAAAGTAACAATATTGTGCTGAAAACACCTGAAAACTATATATAATGTTCAATATATCATACCCCCTCCATTCCCCGTTTAATACGAACAATGTGAAAAATATATTGCACGCAGATGGGCTAAGATCAGGTTCACTCATTATCCTCCCTCTGCTGCTCTGTACTACCCAGCTTGACAAACAGGCCTATGTAAGAAAGTTCTTATCGTTAAAAATGTGTGCTATTTTGCCCCAACAACCTGCGTTTGTGTAATCTTTATCCGCAGTGCATGTGATCCGCACAATAAGGTGTCACGTGTGCTCTGAAAATGGATCTTCGGATCTCATTGGTAAATGCACTGGCACGCGATTCTCACATTATGGGTAGGCCACGCAAGCACGGTTTCTTACTCCAATTGCTTTTTCCATCTGTTAGCGTGTGTGAGAAACGCACGCCAGGCTGACAAACGTGGGTGGCCACACTGTATGTGGGCTGCTCTCCGTTTTTTGGGCGTGTGCAATCTTTTTTTGTGAATTGCATGTGCTCTGATAACGGAATATTGGTGGAACCAAAACGCAAATGCAAATATTGTCATTTGGACATTGTAGTGTGGCCATAGCCCACAGAACGGTAAAACGCCCTCAGAAGCTTGTTAGATTCCTGCCAGTGTGGCCTAGATTACTGTGAAAGGGTTGGGCACCCACAGGATACCTTATATGCGATTCATGTAAACCAACGGTGGGACGGGTAGAAGACTGAGGGTGCAGGAGAGATCTAGTCACATCAGGAATGCAGGTCTTTTTAATTCAGGGTCAGGCGGCAGGTCTGACTACTACGGGTCTGGTCGGGGTGCAGTGATAAAACCCACCAGCAAAGCAGGTGTGGTGTGTGCGTGTGAGAAATCAACCTGTTCCAGACTAGTGTGGCCCGCCCTAAATGTGGATTCTGTCTGTACTGCAGCTTCCAACTGTTAAATTCCATACAATTTTAACACAAATTCCTGCAGGCTCCTAGAATGAACCCCTATATTAGATTAATTGTATGTGTCCCTCCCCTTAGATTGTAGCTCTTCGGGCGGGGATCTCATTCCTAAGTGTCAGCTTGGCTGCACTTATATCCATTTATACACATTTATATATGGTTTTCTAACCGATGTATGAAATTGTATTTTATTAAATATTTTATCTATCTTATAATGGCTCATCCCCTTGTTTGTATAATCTTAGTTTTATAATGTACATGTCAGCGCTGGTACCCAAATGGCCCTTATAAATACAATTATACATACATACACAATGGTGGATTTAAATAGCCCAACATCTTCTGTAGCCTGCCCCAAAGAGCTTACAATCTAGCATATTTATTGACACAACCTATTAACAGTATGTCTTATTGATGATTGAGGGGAAAATGGAGTGCAGGAGGAAATCCACACAAGCACAGGGAAACATAACAAACTCCTTGCAGATGATTCCAAGGTGGATCAACTCAGTAGCTCCACGCTGCGGTCAGGATCAAACGGCCCTAGACCCTATACACAAGTATATACATGCATAGACCCTATACACACAGTATATACACGGCATAGACCCTATACACGTATATACACGGCAATAGACCCTATACCACAGTATATACGATAGACCCACCACATTAAAGGCATAGACCCTATACACAGTATAACAGGCATAGACCCTATAACCAGTATATACACGGCATAGCCCCCTATACACAGTATATACACTGCATAGACCCTATACACAGTATCCTACACCGGCAAACCCTATGACACATTAATATACAACGCATAACCCCTATACAAGTATATACAGCATTAGACCTATACACAGTATATACAGCGACTGACCCCCTATACACAGTATATACACGGAATAGCCCTATAACAAAGTATTACACGGCATAGACACTATACACAGTATATCGACAACGGCATTGACCCTATCAACATGTAGATACACGGCATAGACCCTATACACGTATATACCCGGCTAGACCCTATACCAGTATGACACGCATAGACCCCTACACAGTATATACCGCTAACCCTAAACATATATACAACACGCAATAGACCCTATACACAGTATATACCCGTCTAGACCCCATAACATTAATACCAACGGCATAGACCCTATCACAGTATAATTACAAAACGGCATAGACCTATAACACAGTATATACACGGCATAAGACCCTATACACAGTATATACACTGCATAACCCTATCACAGTACTACACGGCATAGACACTATACACAGTATATACACGGCATAGACACTATACACAGTATATACACGGCATAGACACTATACACAGTATATACACGGCATAGACACTATACACAGTATATACACGGCATAGACCCTTGCACCGTCATTACCCGGCATAGAGGGTAGGGTATAAAGGTTGGACTAGATGGATGTATGTCTTTATACAACCTCCAATACTATGTTACTATGTACTGTTATACAGACATATGGGTAGGGTATAAAGGTTGGACTAGATGGACGTATGTCTTTATACAACCTCCAATACTATGTTACTATGTAACTGTTATACAGACATTATGGGTAGGGTATAAGGTTGGACTAGATGGACGTATGTCTTTATACAACCTCCAATACTATGTTACTATGTAACTGTTATACAGACATTATGGGTAGGGTATAAAGGTTGGACTAGATGGAAGTATGTCTTTATACAACCTCCAATACTATGTTACTGTAACTGTATACAGACATTATGGGTAGGGATAAAGGTTGGACTAGATGGACAGTATGTCTTTATACAACCTCCAATACTATGTTACTGTGTAACTGTTATACAAGACATTATGGGTGTATAAAGGTTGGACTAGATGAGTATGTCTTTATACAACCTCAATACTATGTTACTATGTAACTGTTATACAGACATTATGGGTAGGGTAAAAAGGTTGGACTAGATGGACGTATGTCTTATAAAACCTCCAATACTATGTTACTATGTAACTGTTATACAGACATTATGGGTAGGGTATAAAGGTTGGACTAGATGGACGTAGTCTTTATACAACCTCCAATACTATGTTACTATGTAACTGTTATACAGACATTATGGGTAGGGTATAAAGGTTGGACTAGATGACGTATGGTCTTTAACAACCTCCAATAATTGTTACTATGTAACTGTTATACAGACATTATGGGTAGGGTATAAAGGTTGGACTAGATGGACGTATGTCTTATACAACCTCCATACTATGTTACTATGTAACTGTTATACAGACATATGGGTAGGGTATAAAGGGTGGACTAGATGGATGTATGTCTTTATACAACCTCCAATACTATGTTACTATGTAACTGTATACAGACATTATGGGTAGGGTATATAGGTTGGACTAGATGGACGTATGTCTTTTACAACTCCAATACTATGTTACTATGTAACTGTTATAAGACATATTGGTAGGGTATAAAGGTTGGACTGAGGGACGTATGTCTTTATAAAACCTCCAATACTATGTTACTAGTAACTGTTATACAGACATTATGGGTAGGGTTAAAGGTTGGACTAGATGGACGTATGTCTTTACAACTCCAATACTATGTTACTATGGAACTGTTACAGACATTATGGGTAGGGTATAAAGGTTGGACTAGATGGAGTATGTCTTTATACAACCTCCAATATCTGTTACTATGTAACTGTTATACAGACATTATGGGTAGGGTATAAAGGTTGGACTAGATGGAGTATGTCTTTATACAACCTCCAATACTATGTACTATGTAACGTTTATACAGACATTATGGGTAGGGTATAAGGTTGGACTAGATGGACGTATGTCTTTATACAACCTCCAATACTATGTTAATGTAACTGTTATACAGACTTATGGGTAGGTATAAAGGTTGGACTAGATGGACGTATGTCTTTATACAACTCCAATACTATGTTACTTGTAACTGTTATAGCAGACATTATGGGTAGGTATAAAGGTTGGACTAGATGGACGTATGTCTTTATACAACCTCCAATACTATGTTACTATGTAACTGTTATACAGACATTATGGGTAGGGTATAAAGGTTGGACTAGATGGAGTATGTCTTTATACAACCTCCAATACTATGTTACTATGTAACTGTTATAAGACATTATGGGTAGGGTAAAGGTTGGATAGATGGACGTATGTCTTTATACAACCTCCAATACTATGTTACTTGTAACTGTTATACAGACATTAGGGTAGGGATAAAGGTGGACTGGATGGACGATGTCTTTATACAACCTCCAATACTATGTTACTATGTAACTGTTATACAGACATTATGGGTAGGGTTAAAGGTTGGACTGATGGACGTATGTCTTACAACCTCCAATACTATGTTACTATGTGTAACCGTTATACAGACATTATGGGTAGGGTATAAAGGTTGGACTAGATGGACGTATGTCTTATATAACCTCCAATACTATGTTACTATGTAACTGTTATACAGACATTATGGGTAGGGTAAAAGGTTGACTAGATGGACGTATGTCTTATAAAAACTCCAAACTATGTTACTATGAACGTTATACACAGACATTATGGGGTAGGGTATAAAGGTTGGACTAGATGGACGTAGTCTTTATACAACTCCAAACTATGTTACTATGTAACGTTATACAGACATATGGGTAGGGTATAAAGGTTGGACTAGATGGACGTATGTCTTTATACAACCTCCAATACTTGTTACTATGTAACCGTTATACAGACATTATGGGTAGGGTATAAAGGTGGACTGATGGACGTATGTCTTTATACAACCTCCAATACTATGTTACTATGTAACGTATACAGACATTATGGGTAGGGTATAAAGGTTGGACTAGATGGACGTTTGTCTTTATACAACCTCCAATACTATGTTACATTGTACTGTTATACAGACATTATGGGTAGGGTATAAAAGTTGGACTAGATGGAGTATGTCTTTATACAACCTCCAATACATGTTACTATGTAACTGTTATACAGACATTATGGGTAGGGTATAAAGGTGGACTAGATGGATGTCTTTATACAACCTCCAATACTATGTTAACTATGTAACTGTTATACAGACATTATGGGTAGGGTATAAAGGTTGGACTAGAGGACGTATGTCTTTATACAACCTCCAATACTATGTTACTATGTAACTGTTATACAGACATTATGGGTAGGGTATAAAGGTTGGACTAGATGGACGTATGTCTTATTACAACCTCAATACTATGTTATATGTAACTGTTATACAGACATTATGGGTAGGGTATAAAGGTTGGACTAGATGGACGTATGTCTTTATAATCTCCAATACTATGTTACTATGTAACTGTTATACAGACATTATGGGTAGGGTATATAGGTGGACTAGATGGACGTATGTCTTTATACAACCTCAATCTAGTTACTGTAACTGTTATACAGACATTATGGGTAGGGTATAAAGGTTGGACTAGATTGACGTATGTCTTTATACAACCTCCAATACTATGTTACTATGTCTGTTAATAGACATTATGGGTAGGGTATAAAGGTTGGACTAGATGGACGTATGTCTTTATACAACCTCCAATACTATGTTATCATGTAACTGTTATACAGACATTATGGGTAGGGTATAAAGGTTGGACTAGGATGGACGTATGTCTTTAAAACCTCCATACTATGTTACTATGTAACTGTTATACAGACAATTATGGTAGGGTATAAAGGTTGGACTAGATGGACGTATGTCTTTATACAACCTCCAATACTATGTTACTATGTAACTGTTATCAGACATATGGGTAGGGTATAAAGGGTGGACTAGATGGACTATGTCTTTATACAACCCCAATCTAGTTACTAGTAATGTTTACAGACATTATGGGTAGGGGATTAAAGGTTGGACTAGATGGACGTATGTCTTTATACAACCCCAATACTATGTTACTATGAACTGTTATACAGACAATATGGGTAGGGTATAAAGGTTTGGACTAGATGGACGTATGTCTTATACAACCTCCAATACTAGTAATCTGTAACTGTTATACAGACATTATGGGTAGGGTATAACAGTTGGACTAGATGGACGTACATCTCCTCCTCCATCACTGTAATCATGCTGTGAATGATGTGGCTGTGTGACAGGCAGGTAACACTGGGTGATATGTGAACTAGAGGGCTTACTATAACAGTAAGTGATGGGGGAAGGAGTCCCGGGGGGTGTGTCACATATGTCAACATTGCTGGGTGGAATGTCTGTATAAAGCAGGTAATAATAACAATCATGTAATCTTGCTCTGTCCTTGTAGTTGTGGTTCTTGCCCTGTGTGTGTCTTCTGAAGTTCAGCACTTGATGACTGTGCAGCTCAGACTGCCTTAAAGGGCATGTCCACTGCAAAAAACACTTTTGGGCATAATGTTAGGTATGGCAGCCCACCCCCAACCGCTATAATAAAACAAAACAAAAGTTCAGATAACTACTTACAGCAGAGAGGGGCCTGACTGGCAGCCAATCACAGACGCGGCCCCTCTCTGCTGTAAAACAGCAGATACAGCCAATTATGTTATAACAGATACAGCCAATCACAGACGCGGCCCCTCTCTGCTGTAATAACAGCAGATACAGCCAATTATGTTATAACAGATACAGCAATAACAGACGCGGCCTCTCTCTGCTGTAATAACAGCAGATACAGCCAATTATGTTATAACAGATACAGCCAATCACAGACGCGGCTGCCGGCTAAGAAGAAGTCGCGGGAGCGAAGTGCTGTAGTAATATCCGAAAGTTTTTTTTTAGGTTTCTTATAGGGTTGGGGTGGGAACACTATATGACTAAGCCTGACACGCTAGGAGAAAGCGTGTGAATATTGGATCTGGAGGGAGGGAGGGGGGGAGGGTTCCCCCGCATGTCTGCATCCCTCCCGGAGGCTTCAAACAAGGCAGAGACGTTTGGACAGGAAGACATCCATTTCAGTTTCCTGGACTTTGGACGAGGACTACAAGAGAACCATGGGGAGCAGGAATGTAAGGTATGAACTTTTCAAAGCTAAACATAGGGGCCAGCAGTTGGGGAAAATTTTGATTTGGGGGTGGACATGTCCTCTAATGATATGAATCTTTGCCTCAGGTTAAGTTCTGTGTTGGGCAATCATTCGATTCACCACCAGATGGCAGCACAGGTCAGATCGCAACCCCCCGTTAACTTGTACAATACATGAATGAAAAGGGGTTAAAAAGAGTAGTAAGGGGTGTGAAGTAGCCTATGTTTTATTTCCAGGTCCATATACTAGCAGTACCCGGTTTGTGCCTGGTTTCTTCTAATCAGAATTTTGTTGGGCTGAGGGGCGATCACTCAAATCACCAACATTGCTGGTGGGTTCCATTTCGGTCCTGATACAACCTGCAAGTAGCCCCAAACCCCACAACCTAATCCGCTACTGATCCAACCTTCACCTGCAACAACCCCCACCCCCCAAGAAACAGACAGGCAGACAGGACAGGCAAGCAACAAGAGACAGACCAGGCAGAAAGACAGACGCAGGACAGAGACAGGACAGACGCAGAGCAGACAGACAGCATACAGACCAGACAGTGCAGCAGACAACAGGCAGACAGACTACATCGGCTAGAACATAGACAGCCATCAGACAGACAGAGAGGCACATGCCAGACATACTAACAGCTAGTCAGAAAGAGACATACAGGCATACATACGGACATGCAGACAGACAATACATACATGGATGCGACAGAAATACCATGCATTCAGAGAGAGACAGACATGACGGACATACAGACAGGCAGGTTCCCCTCCCTGCCACCCCCCCCCTGTCAGGAAGAGACAGACAGGTCAGACAGTACAGACAGGCATTGTGCAGACAGAGACGACCGGTCAGACAGAATACAGACATGCATGCAGACAAGGACTAGACAGGCGAAAGACAGTCAGACTAGACAGACAGACAGTGCAGTGCATACATATACAGAATGCAGACCGGACAGGGCAGACAGGAACAGTTCCGACATTGGACAGACATGCAGTATAGACCGATACAGGACATTCAGAAGAAAGGCATTCAGACAGAGACATGTACAGGCAGACAGGCAGACAGATCAGGCATCATAAAGGACAGAAATGCAGTCAGCAGATCATACATTCATGACAGAGACAGACAGGAGACAGTACAGCAGACAGTAGGACAGAAGGAAGACGAGACAGGCAAACATACAGGCAGACATACGCATACAGGACTGCACAGGGAGGGAGACATGACAGCCAGACAGACAGGCAGACAGACAGAAGGCAAGTTCATACATAACATACATACATACATCATTCAGACATATACAACCATGTGCATACAGTGACAGTGGACAGACAGAAGAATACATACAGTCAGACATACATTACACAGAACAGACATTCATACATAATACACACATTGTATACATATATCGATACAGAAATTATACATAAATACATAATAAAGTATACATACAGACATTTATACTACTATGCAGACATACATTACATACATACATACAACAGTGATACATACTTTTTTAATACATATACAACAATATTATACATACATACATACATTCATTCATACATATACATACATTCATACACACATTTATACATAGCCAGATGCTATAAAATGCCATCATGTGCTTGTGATTTTATCCTATCCACAATGGTTTATACATTTCAGTTTTGGGGCTCCTGGAAAGGATAAATGGGGGGCAACCTATATCTGGTATTGATGTACTCATTAGAATTTGAGCCTTTCATGTGCAAACAAACTTTCCCACAAATAAAAATGCAAAATCTAAATATTTTTAATGTTTTCCCCAAAACTCCACTTAAATGTCCAGAAAGGTTTTAGAAAACATTTTCAGTTTCACTGTTTAAAGTACAAATTGTGCTGAAAACACCTGAAAACTATATATAATGTTCAATATTAATCATACCCTCCATTCCCCTTTAATACGGAACAATGCTGAAAAATATATTGCACAGAGATGGGCTAAGATCAGGTTCACTTCATTATCCTCCCTCTGCTGCTCTGTACTACCAGGCTTGAAACAGGCCTATGTAAGAAAAGTTCTTATCGTTAAAAATGGTGCTAATTTTGCCCCAACAACCTGCGTTTGTGTAATCTGTTATCGCAGTGCATGTGATCCGCACAATAAAGGTGTCACGTGTGCTCTGAAAATGGATCTCGGATCTCATTGTAAATGCACTGGCACGCGATTCTCACATTATGGGGTAGGCCACGCAAGCACGTTTCTTACTTCCAATTGCTTTTTCCATCTGTTAGCGTGTGAGAAACGCACGCCAGGCTGACACAACGTGGGTGGCCACACTGTATGTGCTGCTCTCCGTTTTTGGGGCGTGTGCAATCTTTTTTTGTGAATTGCATGTGCTCTGATAACGGAATATTGGTGGAACCAAAACGCAAATGCAGAATATTGCATTTGGACATTGTAGTGTGGCCATAGCCACAGAACGCAAAACGCGCTCAGAAGCTTGTTAGATTCCTGCCAGTGTGGCCTAGAGTACTGTGAAGGGTTGGGCACCCACAGGATACCTTATATGCGATTCATGTAAACCAACGGGTGGGACGGGTAGAAGACTGAGGGTGCAGGAGAGATCTAGTCACATCAGGTAGCAGGTCTGTTTAATTCAGGGTCAGGCTGCAGGTCTGACTACTACGGGTCTGGTCGGGTGCAGTGATAAAACCCACCAGCAAAGCAGGTGTGGTGTGTGCGTGTAGAGAAATCAGACCTGTTCCAGACTAGTGTGGCCCAGCCCTAAATGTGGAGTCTGTCTGTACATGCAGCTTCCAAGCTGTTAAATTCCATACAATTTTACACAAAATTCCTGCAGCTCCTAGAAATGAACCCCTATATTATTATTAATCTGTATGTGTCCCTCCCACTTAGATTGTAAGCTCTTCAGGGCGGGGATCTCATTCCTAATGTGTCAAGGCTTGCTGCACTTATATCCATTTATACATCATTTATATATATGGTTTCTTAACCGATGTATGAAATTGTATTTTATTAAATATTTATCTATCTGTATAATGGCTCATCCCCTTGTTTGTATAATCTGTAGTTTATAATGTACAGCGCTGTGTACCCAAATGGCCCTTTATAAATACAATTATACATACATACACAATTGTGGATTTAAATAGCGCCAACATCTTCTGTAGCCCTGCCCCAAAGAGCTTACAATCTAAGCATATTTATTTGACACAACCTATCAGTATGTCTTTATGATTGAGGGGAAAATGGAGTGCCAGGAGGAAATCCACACAAGCACAGGGAGAACATACAAACTCCTTGCAGATGAGTCCAAGGGTGGATTCAAACTCAGGACTCCAGCGCTGCAAGGTATATACACGGCATAGACCCTATACACAGTATATACATGGCATAGACCCTATACACAGTATATACACGGCATAGACCCTATACACGGCATAGACCCTATACACAGTATATACATGGCATAGACCCTATACACAGTATATACACAGCATAAACCTTATACTGTGTGTTTCCCTAGACCGTGACTCCCCTATAGGGTATTAATCATTCCCCCCCAAACTAGAACCTAGTCTACCCTTCTCCATCTCTACTGACAATATGGTCATTAATGTATTTGAATCTGCACGCTGCCTTGGAGTAATGTTTGACTCCTCTTTTTCCATTATCACATTAACAATGTCACTAGGACCTGTTGTTTTCTCCTTCTTAATATTGCCAAAATCCGCCCTTTCCTCTCTCGCTCCACTACTAAAATGCCCATCCATGCCCTTTTAATCTCCCGTCTTGACTACTGTAACATTCTACTGCTTGGACTCCCGGCCTCTCATCTCTCTCCTCTCCAGTCTATCTTAAAATGCTCATCCATGCCCTTATAATCTCCCGTCTTGACTACTGTAACATTCTACTGCTTGGACTCCCGGCCTCTCATCTCTCTCCTCTCCAGTCTATCTTAAAATGCCCATCCATGCCCTTATAATCTCCCATCTTGACTATTGTAACATACTGCTACTTGGTCTCCCAGCCAGTCATCAAAAAACGCACATTGTCATAGAGAACCGCACAATCACGCTTCGTTTTCCAACACGTCCAATTCATAAGGTCAAACAATAGTCGCCCCCCAAAAAACATCCAATATTCCAGAACGATACACTGAAATGTAGGTCCACCCAAAATATTGGATGGTGGGTACCCAGCCTTACTGAACACAAACACAGTAAATGACTGTTAGCCATCTCAAGCACTTTGTACCCTTCCCCCACTTGTATCTGTATGTTGTCCCTCCCACTTAGATTGTAAGTTGTTTGGTGCAGGGATCTCATTCCTAATGTGTCGATGCATGCTGCACTTGTATCGATTTATTTATGATTTACATGTATGTATTCCAGCTAGACTGAAGCTCTTACTACAGATACACTCCCATTTCTTTTGGCAGCAGTGGTTTTACACACAGACGTGGGAGGGTGTTTGCACAGTAGGAAGCAGAAAGTAAAGAAAGTCACCAAGACATGATTTCTACTCTCCTTATAGGATTTCTGGTCTTTATCGCTGTAATCGCCTTCACCACATGGAGAAAGACACACAACCTTCCCCCTGGACCCTCCCCATGGCCTTTAATTGGGAATCTTCATCAGATGGACAAAACGACTCCGTATCAGACATTAACACAGGTTTGTGGTCCTTATAGAAGATTTAACCTGTCATGTTTTCATGTTCCTAGTGTAGGACTAAAGGTTCGTACACACGTGCGATCACGGGTCCCGACACGCAACGCACGATGTGTCAGAACGATCGATTCGGCCGATAATCAGCCCGTGTATGGACACTTTATCGGCCGTTCGGTCGGGGATATTCGAACGACCGTTTGTTTCAGCCGATAAGGCCCCATACACACGCCGATTATTGGTCAAAACAAACGTTCGGACACATCGTATGTCTCGGTTCGGGACCCGTGATCGCACGTGTGTATGAGGCTTAAGAAGGAAACTAGACAGGTCATTTCTTGTGTTTGTACAGGGTGGGGAAACAAACACTTTCTCCACAACTGTTCTGACAGAAAGGGGTTAGGGGAGAGTGTAAGGAAAGGTGGTGACCGTGCAATGTTTACAGGTAACCCTTATATAATAAATAAATAACATGCGTGTTATAAAGGTGGTACCATTATCCTTATAATACATGGGTGGTATAAAGGTGATACCATTATCCTTATATACATGGGTGGTATAAAGGTGATACCATTATCCTTATAATACATGGGTGGTATAAAGGTGATACCATTATCCTTATAATACATGGGTGGTATAAAGGTGATACCATTATCCTTATAATACATGGGGGGTATAAAGGTGATACCATTATCTTAAATACATGGGTGGGTTATAAGGTTGATACCGTTATCCTTAAATACATGGGTGGTATAAAGGTGATACCTTATCCTTATAATACAGGGTGGGGATAAAGGTGATAAGTTATCCTTATAATACATGGGTGGTATAAAGGTGATACCATCCTTATAATACATGGGGGTATAAAGGTGATACCGTTATCCTTATAATACATGGGTGGTTAAAGGTGATACCATTATCCTTATAATACATGGGGTATAAAGGTGATACATTATCCTTATAATACATGGGGGTATAAAGGTGATCCATTATCCTTATAATACATGGGTGGTATAAAGGTGATACATTATCCTTAAATTACATGGGTGGTATAAAGGTGATACATTATCCTTATATACATGGTGGTATAAAGGTGATACCATTATCCTTATAATAAATGGGTGGTATAAAGGTGATACCATTATCCTTTAATACATGGTGGTATAAAGGTGATACCATTATCCTATAATACATGGGTGGTATAAAGGTGATACCGTTATCCTTATAATACATGAGTGGTATAAGGTTGATACCGTTATCCTTATAATACTGGGTGGTATAAAGGTGATACCGTTATCCTTATAATACATGGGTGGTATAAAGGTGATACCGTTATCCTTATAATACATGGGTGGTATAAAGGTGATACCGTTATCCTTATAATACATGGGTGGTATAAAGGTGATATAATTATCCTTATAATACATGGGTGGTACAAAGGTGATACCGTTATCCTTATAATACATGGGTGGTATAAAGGTGATAGCATTATCCTTATAATACATGCGTGGTATAAAGGTGATACCATTATCCTTATAATACATGGGTGGTATAAAGGTGATTGCATTATCCTTATAATACATGCGTGGTATAAAGGTGATACCATTATCCTTATAATACATGCGTGGTATAAAGGTGGTACCATTATCCTTATAATACATGCGTGGTATAAAGGTGGTACCATTATCCTTATAATACTTGCGTGGTATAAAGGTGATACCATTATCCTTATAATACATGCGCAGTATAAAGGTGGTACCATTATCCTTATAATACATGCGTGGTATAAAGGTGATACCATTATCCTTATAATACATAGGTGGTATAAAGGTGATAGCATTATCCTTATAATACATGCGTGGTATAAAGGTGATACCATCATCCTTATAATACATGCGTGGTATAGAGGTGATAGCATTATCCTTATAATACATGCGTGGTATAGAGGCGATAGCATTATCCTTATAATACATGCGTGGTATAGAGGTGATACCATTATCCTTATAATACATACAAACATAACCTCCTATCTTTTCCTTTAACAGGGCCACTTATACAGACACCACACCCTCCAACCTTCCCCTTTAACAGTTCCACTTATACAGACACCACACCCTCCAACCTTCCCCTTTAACAGGTCCACTTATACAGACACCACACCCTCCAACCTTCCCCTTTAACAGGTCCACTTATACAGACACCACACTCTCCAACCTTCCCCTTTAACAGGTCCACTTTTACACACACTGTAACCTTCCCCTTTAACAGGTCCACTTATACAAACACACCCATCAACCTACCCCTTTAACAGGTCCACTTATATAGACAAATCCTCTAACCTTCCTCTGAAACATTACTCCCTGGTCCCTTTAACAGGTCCACTTACAGACAACACACCCTCCAACCTTTACCTTTAACAGGTCCACTTATACAGACAACACATCCTCCAGCCTTCCCCTTTAAAAGGTCCACTTTCATTGACAACAAACCTTCCAATGTCCCCTTTAACGGGTCTACGTATACAGACAACACACCCTCCAACCTTCCCCTTTAACAGGTCCACTTATACAGACAACACACCCTTTAAAGGGTTCACTTATACAAACACACCCTCCAACCTTCACCTTTAACAGGTTTTATTTGGTTCTCAGAATTTGTTTCCTTTCACTGTCCTGTTTATTCAGAACAGCCCCTGCTTCTCTTTCCATTCTAATGCCACAACCAACTACCCATGTGCAATGAGCCCATTAGCACTAAGTGTAAAAGTAGCACATCCTTTCCATGTCAAGGTTATGTCTCCATCGTGCACACGTTACCCTTTACATCTTTACAGCCTGTTAAACACTCTTTGAAATTTGCACTGTAAGCAAATGGCACGATGTACACAGATGTGGGAGGGTCACGTTCCAATGCCTCCTGTTCCCTCTCGCCCAATCAAAGCTTTCTAATACATCCTTACACAGCGAGAGATTTACCATGTTAATGCGGTAACGTAGCTGGCAGAGATCCCACAATGTACCAAACTCTTTGCAAGAGATTTAAGCAGCACAATGGGAGCCGCAGTTACACCCAGAAGGAAAACGATGATGGATTCCCATTCCTGGGCCCCATATAATATCATATTATGTCATGTACTAGTGCTAACAGTAAAAACATGGGGGGTTTAGTTACAATTCCAACCACGTCAAGGTAACCCCAGTATGGAAGGTCCAAACAAATTACATTTGGTCCTTTATCTGGGCTGACACCCCCTGCTTGGTTGCATTTTCTTGGGAAGGTTGTCTCCCTGACCTTGCACTGGATTAGGGGTAAAGGCTTTAACTTCCTCCTGCCTATGGGGCCCGGGAATGTGCATTGATTATCTTTTACAGACACACTGCTCCCACAGCCCCCTTTGTGTATTACATGTTACGGTTGGTGCTACTAGGTAGAATTAATATTTAAAAACATTTAAATTCACCATAAGATAGTCTGGTCCCCCAGAGATAAAAATGGGTGTGATTTGTGGGCATAGCCTGTGTTAAAGGGGTGGGTTTAGTGGGGCCAGGCTTTTTGTACCTGTGCTCGTAGTTTAGCATTGTTCTCTAGATGATGTAATGATGTCTTACCTGTGACAATACCAAATGACTTGACACTATTTTTCTATCAGCTTGGGGAGAAGTACGGACCAGTTTACACAATATATTTCGGATGGAACCCAGTAGTGGTGCTCTATGGATACGATGCATTGAAAGAGGCTCTTATTGGTCAAGCTGAAGAGTTCAGTGGGAGAGCGATTGTACCAGTCTTTCAAAGGATCGCCAATGGCAAAGGTACATTGTTATTCCAACTGTATTAACCCTAATTGAAATCACAGTCTCAGTAAAGTGGATCACAATCACCATTCACGAAAATGATACATCCCCACACTGACACTAACCTGAGTGGGGCATTGTGGGCTGAGTGTGGGTACAAAGTGTGGGTGCTGAATGTGGTCTCTTTCACCATTAGAATTAAGGGAATAGAATTCAATAAGGTGTTAGGATGGGTACAAAAGGGAAGAAATTTGTCCCCAACGACCGTTTGCAACTAGCAAGCAGTCGGTTAGGACCAATCACTTTCGGTCACATAGGGAATGTGACACTATAGAGAAATGCATTACAATGTGTTGTGCTAAGATCAGGTTCACTTCATTATCCTCCCTCTGTAGCTCTGCACTTTCAGGGATATATATCAATTGCTGCTATGTATGATTTCTGTTTCGCAAAGTGATTTGCTATGATGTATGAATAGTTTGAGTGACATTTAGACAATAGTTGCGGCAGTGGCAAAGTTTGCTGTTTTTGTACCCATGGATGTACATCATTTGGATGATGGAGCAGGGTCAGTGGGATTGGACGATGGAGTCAGGTGGGATTGGATGATGGAGTCAGGTGGGATTGCACGATGGAGTCAGGTGGGAATGCACGATGGGAGTGAGGTCTCTGGGATTGCATGATTGAGCTAGGGGCACAAACATTATTCTATATAATAATCCATTTCCATTTTATAGGGTTGGTTTTCTCCAATGGATCACATTGGCAACAGCAAAGGAAATTCTCCTTGTCTACTCTGAGAGACTTCGGGATGGGGAAACGTAGTATTGAGGAACGTGTGATAGAGGAGAGCAAATACCTGGTGGAATTCTTTGAGAAAACCCAAGGTACCACCATCATGTGATTCTGGGTAAAATGAAAGACACTCTTAATATTAGTCCAGGCATTCATTTATCTGACACATCTCTTTCTATGTTATTCCTAACTAGAGATACATCTGTGTGAAGTCACTAAAATCTTACCCTACATCAAGTCCCTTATTACAGGGAAATATAAACTTGCTTGTTGGACAGCTCATCTCTCCCCCAGGCACACTGAGCATGTGTAAGTCAGTGGCTTAAGGAGGAGGAGGGGTAAGAAGAGACTTGGCTTGAATTTAGGTGCAACAAAAACAAGTTTTAGATTACATTTCTCCTTTAATGTTAATTGTAAATCTTTTAGAGTCTTGATGAGAAACTTCCTCCCAATGCAATCCTTTCTTTAGGAAAACCCTTCAATCCAGCAACTCGGATTACAGCCGCAGTGTCTAATGTGATCTGCTCCATTGTGTTTGGTGAGCGATTTGAAACAGATGATAAGACCTTTCAGACACTCCTCCAGATGATTAATGAGAACATCACCTTCTTGGGGAAACGCGGGTTCCAGGTTGGCTCATAAAATTCCGAATATTTAGCAATGAAAAATCATAAAAATGTCTTTGTCTCCCCTTCAAACATATCACCATATCCATTATATTAACCTCCCTCGGCTATTTCCCCCAGTTTATTACATGGATTTAAAACTTAATATTCAATGATAAGTTCTCTTCTGTCCTAGAAAAGGTATCTGCCTCCTCCCTCTGCTCAATGAGCTTTTTATACGCTTGAACATGTGCAGTGGAGGCAGCAGTTAAAACACCGGTCAATCATTGTTTGTGATGTCAGCAGTGACAGAATTGATTGACAGCAGGGAAGGAGGAGCCAGCATACTCTGCCAGAATGGGGACAAGTCCTGCTTGAACAGCGATTGTCTAAGCCCTGAGCGATTTTGTTTTAAAGGGGTTATTCTGTTTTAAAGGGATTTGTATATTTTTAAGGGGTGCGTTAAGAAACAAAAGCGTTTAGAACAAGAAAGGGTTTAAGACCAAGATTGCTGTTTCTGTTGTTGTGTATTGCTGTTTAGTATGCACCTATGTATGTGTCAGGTGTGAGTGGGTTGCCCATTTGGAATCTGAGGTGCAGAATCTAAAGGGGAAACATGAGGCATTGCCGGGCTTGGTAAACCTGGGGGAAATGCAGGTACTGGCAGGGGCCAGTAAACTGGAGGGTGGAGATGGGGCAGATACACTTCCAGCTCATTCTCAGCTGACAGGCGAGCTGTCGCAATCATGCGCCGATCTTTGTATTGGCCCATATGCACCGAAGATAGGCGCTCAGTCGGGACACCGGGCCTGTCGTTTTTCTTTACATTTATTTCCCAAGGGTATAAATTTAGAAGTGAACTGGCTTAAAATCCTCTTAAAAACAGTCCACTTCTGTTCAGTACCTTTACCTGATACTATATCATCCCAGTTTATACTCCAGTATATACGGTATACTCTATGACTTCTGTTCAGTACCTTTACCTGATACTATATCATCCCAGTTTATACTCCAGTATATACGGTACACTCATGAACTTCTGTTCAGTACCTTTACCTGATACTATATCATCCCAGTTTATACTCCAGTATATACGGTACACTCTATGACTTCTGTTCAGTACCTTTACCTGATACTATATCATCCCAGTTTATACTCCAGTATATACGGTACACTCTATGACTTCTGTTCAGTACCTTTACCTGATAATACATTATCCCAGTTTATACTCCAGTATATACGGTATACTCTATGACTTCTGTTCAGTACCTTTACCTGATAATACATTATCCCAGTTTATACTCCAGTATATACGGTATACTCTATGACTTCTGTTCAGTACCTTTACCTGATAATACATCCCAGTTTATACTCCAGTTATATACGGTACACTCTATGACTTCTGTTCAGTACCTTTACCTGATATACATTATCCCAGTTTATACTCCAGTATATACGGACAACTCTATGACTTCGTTCAGTACCTTTACCTAATACATTATCCCAGTTTATACTCCAGTATATACGGTATACTCTATGACTTCTGTTCAGTACCTTTACCTGATACTATATCATCCAGTTTATACTCCATATACGGTACACTCTATGACTTCTGTTCAGTACCTTTACCTGATACTATATCATCCCAGTTTATACTCCAGTATATACGGTACACTCTATGACTTCTGTTCAGTACCTTTACCTGATACTATATCATCCCAGTTTATACTCCAGTATATAGGTAACTCTATGACTTCTGTTCAGTACCTTTACCTGATACTATATATCCCAGTTTATACTCCAGTATATAGGTACACTCTATGACTTCTGTTCAGTACCTTTACCTGATAATACATATCCCAGTTTATACTCCAGTATATACGGTATACTCTATGACTTCTGTTCGTACCTTTACCTGATAATACTTATCCCAGTTTATACTCAGTATATACGGTACACTCTATGACTTCTGTTCAGTACCTTTACCTGATAATACTTATCCCAGTTTATACTCCAGTATATACGGTATAACTCTATGACTTCTGTTCAGTACTTTACCTGATAACATTATCCCCAGTTTATATCCAGTATATACGGTAACTCTATGACTTCTGTTCAGTCCCTTACCTGATAATACATTATCCCAGTTTATTACTCCAGTATATACGGTACACTCTTGACTTCTGTTTAGTACCTTTACCTGATAAACATTACCCAGTTTATACATCCAGTATATACGGTAACTCTATGACTTCTGTTCAGTACCTTTACCTGTAATACATTATCCCAGTTTATACTCCAGTATATACGGTACACTCTAGACTTTGTTCAGTACCTTTACCTGATACTAATTATCCCAGTTTATACTCCAGTATATACGGTATACTCTATGACTTCTGTTCAGTACCTTACCTGATAATACATTATCCCAGTTTATACTCAGTATATACGGTACACTCTATGACTTCTGTTCAGTACCTTACCTGATAATACATTATCCCAGTTTATACTCCGTATATACGTATACTCTATGACTTTGTTCAGTACCTTACCTGATAATACATATCCCAGTTTAACCCAGTATATACGGTTACCTCTATGACTTCTGTTCAGTACCTTTACCTGATACTATATCATCCCAGTTTATACTCCAGTATATACGGTACACTCTATGACTTCTGTTCAGTACCTTTACCTGATACTATATCATCCCAGTTTATACTCCAGTATATACGGTACACTCTATGACTTCTGTTTCAGTACCTTTACCTGATTAATATATCATCCCAGTTTATACTCCAGTATATATGGTACACTCTATGACTTCTGTCAGTACCTTTACCTGATACTATATCATCCCAGTTTATACTCCAGTATATATGGTACACTCTATGACTTCTGTTCAGTACCTTTACCTGATAATACATTTCCCAGTTTAACTCCAGTATATACGGTTACTCTATGACTTCTGTTCGTACCTTTACCTGATAATACTTATCCCAGTTTATACTCCAGTATATACGGTACACTCTAGACTTCTGTTCAGTACCTTTACCTGATAATACATTATCCAGTTTATACTCCAGTATATACGGTATAACTCTATGATTCTGTTCAGTACCTTTACCTGATAATACATTATCCAGTTTATATCCAGTATATACGGTATAACTCTATGACTTCTGTTTCAGTCCCTTTACCTGATAATACATATCCCAGTTTATTACTCCAGTGTATACGGTAACTCTATGCTTCTGTTTAGTACCTTTACTGATATACATTATCCCAGTTTATACTCCAGTATATACGGTATACTCTATGCTTCTGTTCAGTCCCTTTACCGTAATACATTATCCCAGTTTATACTCCAGTATATACGGTACATCTATGACTTTGTTCAGTACCTTTACCTGATAATACATTATCCCAGTTTATACTCCAGTATATACGGTATACTCTATGACTTCTGTTCGTACTTACCTGATAATACATTATCCCAGTTTTTACTCCAGTATATACGGTACACTCTATGACTCTGTCAGTTACCTTTACCTGATATACATATCCCAGTTTATACTCCAGTATATACGGTATACTCTATGACTGTCTGTTCATACCTTTACCTGATAATACATTACCCGTTTATACTCCAGTATATACGGTACACTCTCATGACTTCTGTTCAGTACCTTTACCTGATAATACATTATCCCAGTTTATACTCCAGTATATACGGTACACTCTATGACTTCTGTTCAGTACCTTTACCTGATACTATATCATCCCAGTTACTTTTATCCTGGGAACATTTGATTTCCTGAAATTAGAAGTGTTTGTTAACCCAGCGCACTTTTCCTTTCGATAACATACACTAAACGACACTATTTCATGGTCACCATTCCCTGAGCCTCCAGTTACCTTTATATCTATAATGCGCTCCACAATGTTAGATATTACCAGATCCTATAGAGCTCATTTTCTCGTAGGAACTTCAACCTCCTGTGAGAGAAAATCAGGAACCCATCAGGTTTTCTGTGTTGGCAGTTCCACTACGCCAATCAATGTCAGGGTAATTAAAGTCCCTCATAATTAGAACACTCCCCAAACTTGCAGTCCATGCCAACTGCATATGAAGCTGACTCACTTTCTCCCTGCTAGCATTTGGGGGCTTATAGCAGACACCAACATATTGCCTCTGCTTTAACATCCATATCGCCAGTTATCTCTTTTTTAAATTTGGCTTCAATTTTTGTTTAACATAAAAGAAATAGGAAAGGGGGAGGAGTATGTGTTTATCATGTCTAAACAAGGAGTATCCTAAGTTTACAGCCCAGTCAAGAGAATTGTTCAACCACGTTTCTGCTATACCAATAAAATCATACTTTTCAGTCAACGACATTATCTCCACTTCTCCAGCTTTTTTTATCCAGGCATCTTGCAATTGCAAACATACATTTTAGATTATGCTCCTGTACTTTGTTTTAAGCACTTTATTACACATGCCTCTCTATCCCCTATGCTAGCCCCTCCTCCCTTTCCTGGTCAATCGACAACCTGCTTACCCCCGTTCTACCTATCCCAGTGAGGCTGGCATTACCCACCCCCAGACCTAGTTTTGTTATTATTTAATCTTCCTCTGGGACATTTCCTATTTCTTTATCTCACAGATGTACAATACATACCCCAGCATCTTAAAATGGCTTCCAGGAGGACACAACAAAATTTTCCAGAACGCCTCCATGCTGCAGGAATTCCTCAAACACCTGATAGACAACCACATCCTAACGCGTGACCCCAACTGCCCCCGGGACTTTGTGGACAGTTTCTTGACCAGGATAGATGAGGTAACGAATAGTCTTACTGATAATTAGTGCACAAGTATAATGGTCACATTATAAGGGAATGGGTTGGAAAATAAACCCAGCTTAAGTAGGTTTTTTTGGATTAAGTTTCCCCTTTAATATTAAAGGAACACTAACCTTAAAAAACAATTATTAGCCATCCGTTTCTATTATTTACAGTGAAGTGAGAACACTTATTCCCACCTCCCTGTGAATAATAGTTTGCTCAGGGGACCTGGAACTTACGTTACCGCGCTCCTCTCACAAGCTGCTCCTTCACTGAACAGCCGCTCTGTCCCAATCGCGTGCCCTATATTTTGTATTGGCGCACATGCGCCTAAGATAGGGAGCGCCGTCTGGAATGGGTGGCTGTCAGTGAAGGAGCAGCTTGCGAGTGGAGCGCGGTAACGTAAGTTCCAGGTCCCCCAAGCAAACTATTATTCACAGGGAGGTGGGAATAAGTGTTCTCACCTCCCTGTGAATAATAGAAACGGACGCCAAATACATGTTTTTTAAGTTTAGTGTTCCATTAAGGTCTTGCACATGTTAGATCATTGCCGGCGAAAGCAGCCAATGTAATAACATTTCAAACACAACCATTTCCTTTCCTTTAGGAATCAGATAATCCAGATTCTCACTTTACAATGGAGAGCCTGATCTTGACCACCTTTAACCTGTTCATTGCTGGAACGGAAACCACAGCCTCTACAATACGCTGGGCCCTCAGATTAATGGTGGCTCATCCAGATATTCAAAGTAAGGGCAAGTAAAACATCTTATGTGCTGCCTAACACAAAATGTGTCCTTACATTGTACATTTTATTATAATTTGTATTTTAAACATGAACACATTATAACATCATCTTTACTATATCATGTTCCCTCTAACATACATAGTAACATAGTATTGGGAGTTGGCGCCGACAGACGTCATCTTAGTCCGACCTTTATACCCACCCATAGTCTGTAAACGGTTACATAGTAAACAGTATTGGGGTGTAATAAGACATCCGTCCATCAGTCCAACCTTTTACCCTACCCATAATGTCTGTATAACTTACATAGTAACATAGTATTGGAGGTGTTAAAGCCATACGTCCATCTAGTCCACCTTTATCCCCTACCCCATAAGTCCTGTAATACAGTTACATAGTAACATAGTATGGAGGTTGTATAAAACATACGCCTCTAGTCCAACCTTTATACCCTACCCATAATGTCTGTATAACAGTTACTAGTCAACATAGCATTGGAGGTTGTATAAAGACATACGTCCATCTAGTCCAACCTTTATACCACCCATTATGTCTGTACCATTCCATAGACATAGTATGCAGGTTGTATAAAGACATACACCATCTAGTCCAACCTTATACCCTCACCTGTATAACGGTTACATAGTCAACATAGTATTGGAGGTTGTATAAGACATACGTCCATCTAGTCCAACCTTTAACCCTACCCATAATGTCTGTATAACAGTTACAGTAAACATAGTATTGGAGGTTGTATAAGACATACGTCCATCTAGCCAACCTTTATACCCTATACCCATAATTCTGTATAACTTTACATAGTAACAGTATTGGAGGTTGTATAAGACATACGTCCATCTAGTCCAACCTTTATACCCTACCCATAATGTCTGTAAAACGTTACATATTAACATAGTATTGGAGGTTGTATAAAGACATACGTCCATCTAGTCCACCTTTAACCCACCCATAATGTCTGTATAACATTTACATAGTAACATAGTATTGAGGCTGTATAAAGACATACGTCCATCTAGTCCACACCTTTATACCCTACCCATAATGTCTGTATACAGTTACTAGTAACATAGTATTGGAGGTTGTATAAAGACATACGTACATCTATTCCAACCTTTATACCCTACCCATAATGTCTGTATAACAGTTACATAGTAACATAGTATTGGAGGTTGTATAAAGACATACGTCCGTCTAGTCCAACCTTTATACCCTACCCATAATGTCTGTATAAAGTTACATATAACATAGTATTGGAGGTTGTTAAGACATACGTCCACTCGAGTCCAACCTTATACCTACCATATGTCTGTATAAAGTTTACATAGTATGGTTTATTAAAGACATACGTCCATCTATCCAACCTTTATAACCCCCAATGTCTGTATAACAGTTACTAGTACATATGTATTGGAGGTTGTATAAAGCATGTGTCCATCTAGTCCAACTTTATACCCTACCCATAGTCTGTATAACAGTTACATAGTAACATAGGTATTGGAGGTTGTAATAAGAAACATACGTCCATCTAGTCCACCTTTATACCCTACCCATAATGCTGTATAACAGTTACATAGTAACATAGTATTGGGGTTGTATAAAGACATACGTCCATCTGTCCAACCTTTATACCCTACCCATAATGCTGTATAACATGTACATAGTAACATAGTATTGGAGGTTGTATAAAGACCTAACGTCCTCTAGTCAAAACCTTTATACACCTACCCATAATGTCTGTATAACAGTTACATAGTAACATAGTATTGGTGGAGTTGATAAAAGACATACGTCCATCCAGTCCAACCTTTATACCCTACCCATTGTCTGTATAACAGTTACATAGTATATGGATGTTTATAAGATATACGTCCATCTAGTCCAACCTTTTATCTACCCATAATGTCTGTATAACAGTTACATAGTAACATAGTATTGGAGGTTGTATAAGACATGTGTCCATCTAGTCCAACCTTTATACCCTACCCATAATGTCTGTATAAACAGTTACATAGTAACATAGTTTGGAGGTTGTATAAGACTAACGTCCATCTAGTCCAACCTTTATACCCTACACCATAATTCTGTATAACAGTTACATAGTAACATATTATTGGAGTTGTTTATAAAAGACTACGTCCATCTATTCCAACCTTTATACCCTACGCCATAATTGTCTGTAATAACAGTACATAGTAACATAGTATTGGAGTTTTGTATAAAGACATACGTCCATCTAGTCCACCTTTATACCCTACCCTAATGTCTGTATAACAGTTACATAGTAACATAGTATTGGAGATTGTATAAGACATACGTCCATCTAGTCCAACCTTTATACCCTACCATATGTCTGTATAACAGTTACATATAACATAGTATTGGAGGTTTATAAAGACATACGTCCATCTAGTCCAACCTTTATACCCTACCCAAATGTCTGTATAACAGTTACATAGTAACATAGTATTGGAGATTGTATAAAGACTACGTCCATCTAGTCCACCTTTATACCCTACCCAAATGTCTGTATAACATTTTCATAGTAACATAGTATTGGAGGTTGTATAAAGACATAGTCCATCTAGTCCCTCCTTTAACCCTACCCATAATGTCTGTATAACAGTTGCATAGATACATAGTATTGGAGGTTGTAATGACATACGTCCATCTAGTCCAACCTTTATACCCTACCCATAATGTCTGTATAACAGTTACATAGTACACATAGTATTGGAGGTTGTATAAAGACATACGTCCATCTAGTCCAACCTTTATACCCCTACCCATAGTCTGTATAACAGTTACATAGTAACATAGTATTGGAGGTTGTATAAGACATCGTCGTCTATTTCCAACCTTATACCCTACCCATAATGTCTGTATAACAGTTACATAGTAACATAGTATTGAGGTTGTATAAAGACATCCGTCCATCAGTCCACCCTTTATACCCTACCCATATTGTCTGTAAAGTTACATAGTATTGGATGTTATATAAGATATACGTCCATCTAGTCCAACCTTTATACCTACCCATAATGTCTGTATAACAGTTACATAGTAACATAGTATTGGAGGTTGTATAAGACATATTCCATCTAGTCCATCCTTTATACCCTACCCATGTCGGTATAACAGTTGCATATAACATAGTTGGAGTTTGTAAGACATACGTCCATCTAGTCCAACCTTATACCCTACCCTAATGTCTGTTATAACAGTTACATAGTACATAGTATTGGAGGTTGTATAAAGACATAGTCCATCTACCATCCTTTATACCCTACCATAATGTCTGTATAACAGTTACATAGTAAATAGTTTGGAGTTTGTTATAAGACATACTTCCATCTAGTCCAACCTTTTACCCTACCCATAATGTCTGTATAACAGTTACATAGTAACATAGTATTGGAGATTGTAAAGACACTACGTCCATCTAGTCCAACCTTATACCTACCACATATTGTCTGTATAACAGTTACATAGTAACATAGTATTGGAGGTTGTAGTAAAACATACTGCCATCTAGTCCCCTTTATACCCTACCCATAATGTCTGTATAACAGTTACATAGTACATAGTATTGGAGAGTGTATAAGACATATCGTCCATCTAGTCCATACCTTTATACCCTACCCATAATGTCTGTAAACAGTTAATATTCATCGTATTGGAGGTGTATAAAGACATAGGCCATCTAGTCCATCCTTTATACCCTACCCATAATTTCTGTATAACAGTTGCATAGTAACATAGTATTGGAGGTTGTATAAAGACATAGTCCTCTATCCAACCTTTATACCCTACCCTAATGTCTGTATAACAGTTGCATAGTCACCAATAATCAAGGATACAGAGAGAGAATAAGGCTTTGAAACTGCCCTTTCATGGGTATTTACCATGCTTCCATGGAGGCTTTTAGGAACGCTATATCTATAAAAGACCAGAGAAGCCACTACAGACCGGTTCGGCTTTATTGACGGTCATCAGTGTAGTGCCGGCCTCTGGTTTGCAGGTGTGATGCACCTATAGACCTACGGTCTGTATAAATCCAAGTATATCACATCCACTGCTGTGCCTGTCCAATTCTCATAAAAACCCAAGTAAATGATCTGACTGATTTGTTTCTCATGATTCCATGCTACTACTAAATAAGATCACCATTGAGAAATATTAAGAATATGAAACTTTCCAGTATATTCTAACCTAAGTCACTTGTGCAAATGCCATTCGTGCAAATACAGTGTGCTTTGTTGCACAGACCTGTTTGTGTCTACTTTAGGAACATTAATACCTGGGATGAAATTTTAAAATAGCCGTTACGTTCTTTTAAACCTATTCACAAGAGAGTCCAGAATGAGATTGACAGCGTTCTGGGATACGAGAAGAGTCCACCCTTGAAGATCGCTTACATTGCCCTACACTGACGCATGATCCGAAGTAAAGAATTTGCAAGTATCCTCCCTAACGCCTTCCTCCACACATGGCCCTGTATGACTTCATGTTCAAAGGATCACCATTCCCAAGTAAAGGTGTAATAGTTCCACTCCTTACTAACTTCCTTTTCATACCTTGTTTAAAGGGCATGTCCACCCCCCAAACTAGAATTTAAACCCATTCCCAAGGTAAAGGTGTAAGTTCCAGTCCTTACTAACTTCCTGTTTCATACCTTGTTTAAAGGGCATGTCCACCCCCAAACTAGAATTTAACCCATTCCCAAGGTAAAGGTGTAATAGTTCCACTCCTTACTAACTTCCTGTTTCATACCTTGTTTAAAGGGCATGTCCACCCCAAACTAGAATTTAACCCATTCCCAAGGTAAAGGTGTAATGTTCCACTCCTTACTAACTTCCTGTTTCATACCTTGTTAAAAGGGCATGTCCACCCCAAAACTAGAATTTAACCCATTCCCAAGGTAAAGTGTGTAAGGTTCCATCCTTACTAACTCCTGTTTCATACCTTGTTTAAAGGGCATGTCCACCCCAAACTAGAATTTAACCCATTCCCAAGGTAAAGTGTATATTCCAGTCCTTACTAACTTCCTGTTTCATACCTTGTTTAAAGGGCTTGTCCACCCCCAACTAGAATTAACCCATTCCCAAGGTAAAGGTGTAATAGTTTCCATCCTTACTAACTTCCTGTTTCATACCTTGTTTAAAGGGCATGTCCCCCCAAACTAGAATTTAACCCATTCCCAGGTAAGGTGTATATTTTCCACTCCTTACTAACTTCCTGTTTCATACCTTGTTTAAAGGGCATGTCCACCCCCAACAGAATTTAACCCATTCCCAAGGTAATGTGTAATAGTTCCACTCCTTACTAACTTCCTGTTTCATACCTTGTTTTAAAGGGCATTCCACCCCCCAACTAAATTTAACCCTTCCCAAGGTAAAGGTGTAATAGTTCCAGTCCTTACTAACTTCCTGTTTCATACCTTGTTTAAAGGGCATCCCCCCCCAAACTAGAATTTAACCCATTCCCAAGGTAAGGTGTAATATTCCAGTCCTTACTAACTTCTGTTGTTCATACCTTGTTTAAAGGGCATGTCCACCCCCAACTAGAATTTAACCCTTCCCGAAGTGTAAGGTGTAATAGTTCCAGTCCTTACTAACTTCCTGTTTCATACCTTGTTTAAAGGCATGTCCACCCCCAAACTAGAATTTAACCCATTCCCAAGGTAAAGGTGTAATAGTTCCAGTCCTTACTAACTTCCTGTTTCATACCTTGTTTAAAGGGCATGTCCACCCCAAACTAGAATTTAACCCATTCCCAAGGTAAAGGTGTAATCTTTTCCACTCCTTACTAACTTCCTGTTTCCTACTGTTTAAAGGGCTGTCCACCCCCAAACTAGAATTTAACCCATTCCCAAGGTAAGGGGTAATATTCCGATCCTACTAACTTCCTGTTTCATACCTTGTTTAAGGGCATGTCCACCCCAAACTAGAATTTAAACCCATTCCCAAGGTAAGGTGTACTTGTTTCCACTAGTCCTTACTAACTCCTGTTTCATACCTTTGTTTAAAGGCATCCCACCCCAAACTGAATTAACCCTTCCCAAGGTAAAGGTGTAATATTCCAGTCCTTACTAACTTCCTGTTTCATACCTTGTTTAAAGGGCATGTCCACCCCAAACTGAATTTAAACCCTTCCCAAGGTAAAGTGTAATAGTTCCATCCTTACTAACTTCCTGTTTTCATACCTTGTTTAAAGGGCATGTCCACCCCAAACTAGAATTTAACCCATTCCAAGGTAAAGGTGTAATAGTTCCAGTCCTTACTAACTTCCTGTTTTCATACCTTGTTTAATAAAGGGCATGTTACACCCCCAAACTAGAATTTAACCTTCCAGTCCCAAGGTAAAGGTGTATATTTCCTCCTTACTAACTTCCTGTTTCATACCTTGTTTAAAGGGCATGTCCACCCCAAACTAGAATTTAACCATTTCCCAAGGTAAAGGTGTAATAGTTCCAGCTCCTTACTAACTTCCTGTTTCATACCTTGTTTAAAGGGCATGTCCACCCCCAACCTAGAATTTTCACCCTTCCCAGGTAAAGGTGTAATAGTTCCAGTCCTTACTAACTTCCTGTTTCATACCTGTTTAAAGGGCATGTCCACCCCCAACTAGAATTTAACCCATTCCCAAGGTAAGTGTAATATTTCCCCTTCTAACTTCCTGTTTCATACCTTGTTTAAAGGGCATGTCCACCCCCAAACTGAATTTAACCCATTCCCAAGGTAGGTTGAATAGTTCCCAGTCCTACTAACTCCCTGTTTCATACCTTGTTTTAAAGGGCATTCCACCCCCAAACTAATTTAACCCATTCCCAAGGTAAAGGTGTAATAGTTCCACTCCTACTAACTTCCTGTTTCATACCTTGTTTAAAGGGCTGTCCAGACCCCCAAACAGAATTTAACCCCATTCCCAAGGTAGGTGTAATAGTTCCACTCCTTACTAACTTCCTGTTTCTACCTTGTTTTAAAAGCATGTCCACCCCCAAACTAAATTTAAACCCATTCCCAAGGTAGGTGTATATTTCCACTCCTTACAACTTCCGTTTCATCATCCTTGTTTAAAAGGGCATTTCCACCCCCAAACTAGAATTTAACCCTCCCAAGGTAAAGGTGTAATAGTTTCCAGTCCTTACTAACTTACTTCCGTGTTTCATACCTTGTTTAAAGGGCATGTCACCCCCAAACTAGAATTTAACCCATTCCCAAGGTAAAGGTGAATGTTCCACTCCTTACTAATTCCTGTTTCATAACCTGTTTAAAGGCATGTCCACCCGCCAAACTAGAATTAACCCATTCCCAGAGTAAAGGTGTATATTTCCACTCCTTACTAACTTCCTGTTTCATCCTTGTTTAAAAGGTGCATCCCAACCCCAAACTAGAATTTAAAAACCCATTCCCAAGGTAAAGGTGTATAGTTCCCACTCCTTAAACTTCCTGTTCAACCTTTTTAAGGGCATGTCCACCCCAAACTAGAATTTAACCCTTCCCAAGGAAGGTGTAATAGTTCCACTCCTTACTAACTTCCGTGTTTCAATACCCTTGTTTAAAGGCATGTCCACCCCAACTAGAATTTAACCCATTCCCAAGTAAAGGTGTAATAGTTCCACTCCTTACTAACTTCCTGTTTCATACCTTGTTTAAAAGGGCATGTCCACCCCGCAAACTAGAATTAACCATTCCCAAGTAGGTGTATATTCCACTCCTTACAACTTCTGTTCCATACCTTGTTAAAGGCATGTCCACCCCACTAGAAATTAACCCCACTGCCCCACCATGTAGTGTAGTTTAATTACCCAACCCTCACATCCCAGCTCCAAGGTTCCTGTAGTCCCCCCCCCCCGATTCCCAAAAACTGCCCCACCAGGAGATAGCAAGTCCATATAGGAACTGCCTCCTGTCCTCCACTCTTAGAGAAGTTTGTCCTGCGCACTCGCAGCCCTTCTCCCCCTCCCGATTTTGTCTCCTACTCCCCCTACCATAAACCCTTTTTATAGTGTACGCTCCTTCCCTCCCCAGCCCCAACCGCATAATGTTATCACAAAAGTGCCCCATTCTTTCTTACATGCCTCTCTCCTTCGGTCTGAACTCCCGGCAGCCGCGTCTGTGTTGGCTGCCTCTTAGCCAATCACGGACGCGGCTGCCGGTCCCGCCCCCCCTGCTTGCATTCGTGCAAGCAGAGGCCGGGCATGCGCGAAGGATAGAGGCCAGGTAAGTAAACATCGGGGCACTTTCGGTATAATAGTTTTGCGGTTGGGGCTGGGGGGGAGCAGTACATTATTAAAATTTTATTACAAGGGTGGACATGCCCTTTAAAGGACAAAGCCTATATGTATATAATAACAATATGTTTAGGTGTTATTGCAATCATTTTTTAAGGCTAATTGAGCCTAGCCTCTTACCCCTTGGAGTAGAGAAGATCAGAGAGAAAGTTACCGAAAAGTCCAGCTCCCTGGTCCACTATTGTCTTTGTCCCTGCTTAAAGCTGGGCACACACAGTACAGATCAGTGAAAGATCCTGTCTGCCATCTTTCAAACATCTGCATACACACAGTCCTGAGCGTTCTCCCTATTGAACATCATATACACATCATAGGGAGAAGGCTCGGAACTATGTGTTTCCCTATAGGAGTCCTAAGCGCACGAGAAATTTGGGGTCGTTCGACGGCCACACACTCGTTCGGTAAACAGTACCGATAAAGCCCGATACCGTCGTATTATCAGTGCTTTATCGTTACTGTGTGTACCAAGCTTTAATCCAGTGAGCCAGGGGATGCACAACCAATGGTTGAATCCCCTTACAGATTAATCTTCCCATTGGTCCTGCCTGCCAAGTAAAGGAGTGGGGCAAGAGGAAATGGACTTTAGGGAATATCCAATATCTCTACCTAATGCCCATGGAACATTGAGGAGGGAGGGAGGGTGATCATTTTCCCTGTTTAGTTACATCAGTGTCTGGTTCTACCTAAGCCTGGACATTAGGAGGAGGGTAGATCGTTCCCTTTTATTATCAGCAAGTCTTTCACCTATTGCCCATGGACATAGGAGGAGGGAGGGAGATTGATCAGTTCCCTGTTTAGTTATCAGCAGTGTCTGTTCTACCTAATGCCCATGGAACATTAGGAGGGAGGGAGGGAGGTTGATCAGTTCCCTGTTTAGTTATCAGCAGTGTCTGTTCTACCTAATGCCCATGAAATTAGGAGGGAGGGAGGGAGGTTGATCAGTTCCCTGTTTAGTTATCAGCAGGTCCTGTTCTACCTAATGCCCATGGAACATTTAGGAGGAGGGAGGATGATCAGTTCCCTTGTAGTTATCAGCTGTCTGTTCACCCTAATGCCATGGAACATTAGGAGGGAGGGAGGAGTTGATCGGTCTCCTGTTTATTTATCACAGTGTCTGTTCTACCTAATGCCCATGGAACATTAGGAGAGGAGGATTGAATCAGTTCCCTGTTTAGTTTACAGCAGTGTCTGTTCTACCTAATGCCCATGGAACATAGGAGGGAGGGAGGTTGATCAGTTCCTGTTTAGTTATCAGCAGTGTCTGTTCTACCTAATGCCCATGGACATTAGCAAGGGAGGAGGTTGATCAGTTCCCTGTTTTGTTATCACAGTGTCGTTCTACCAATGCCCATGGAAACATTAGGAGGAGGGAGTTGATCGTTCCCTGTTTAGTTTCAGCAGTGTCTTTCTACCTAATGCCCATAAATTAGGAGGGGAGGGAGGTTGATCAGTTCCCTGTTTAGTTATCAGCAGTGTCTGTTCTACCTAATGCCCATGGAACATTAGCAGGGAGGGAGGGAGATTGATCTGTTCCCTGTTTAGTTATCAGCAGTGGTTCGTTCTACCTACATACCCATGAACTTAGGAGGAGGGAGGGAGATTGATCAGTTCCCTGTTTATGTTACTCAGCATGTCGGTTCTACCTAATGCCCATGGAACATTAGGAGGGAGGGGGAGATTGATCAGTTCCCTTTTAGTTATCAGCATGTTGTTTTCTACCAATGCCCAGGGACATTAGGAGGGAGGATTGATCATTTCCCTGTTTAGTTATCAGCATGTGTCCGTTCTACATAATGCCCATGGAACATTAGGAGGGAGGGAGGGAGTTGATCGTTCTTTTTTTCGCCGTGTCTGTCAACCTATGCCCATGGAACATTGGAGGGAGGTAGGGAGGTTGATCAGTTCCCGGTTTAGTTATCACATGTCCTGTTCTACCTAATGCCCTGGAACATTAGGAGGGAGGGAGGAGTGATCAGTTCCCTGTTTAGTTTATCAGCAGTGTCTGTTCTACCTAATTCCCATGGAACATTGGGAGGAGGGAGGATTGATCAGTTTTCCTTCTTTTAGTTTATCAGCAGGTCTGTTCTACCTAATGCCCATGGAACATTAGGGGGAGGGAGGTTATCAGTTCCCTGTTTAGTTTCAGCAGTGTTGTTCTACCTAATTGCCCTGGAACATTAGGAGGGAGGGAGTTGATCAGTTTTCCCGTTTTAGTTATCACAGTGTCTGTTCTACCTAATGCCATACATTAGGAGGGAGGGAGATTGCAGTTCCCGGTTAGTTATCAGCAGTGTCTGTTCGACCTAGGCCCATGGAAAACTTAGGGAGGAGGGAGTTGATCAGTTCCCTGTTTAGTTACCAGTGTCTGTTCTACCTAATGCCCATGGAACTTAGAGGGAGGAGGGAGGTTGATCATTTCCTGTTAGGTTATCAGCAGTGTCTGTTCTAACCTAATGCCCATGGAACAATTAGGAGGGAGGGAGGAGTTGATCAGTTTCCTCTGTTTAGTTATCAGCAGTGTCTGTTCACCCATGCCCATGGAACATTAGGAGGGAGGAGAGGGATTGATCAGTTCCCTGTTTTAGTTATCAGTGCTGGCTACCTAATGCCATGAGACATTAGGGGAGGGAGGAGTTGATCAGTTTCCCGTGTTAAGTTATCAGCAAGTGTCTGTTTCTCCAATGCCCATGGACTTAGGAGGGCAGGGAGGTTGACAGTTCCCTGTTTAATTATCTGCAGTGTCTGTTTCTACCTAATGCCCATGGAACATTAGGAGGGAGGAGGGAGGTGATCAGTTCCCTGTTAGTTATCACCATGTCTGCTACCTAATGCCCATGGAACATTAGGAGGGAGGGAGGGAGGGTTGGCAGTTCCCTGTTTAGTTATCAGCATGTCTGTTCTACCTAATGCCCATGGAACATTAGGAGGGAGGAGGGAGGTTGATCATTTCCCTGTTTAGTTATCAGCAGTGTCCTGTTCTACCTAATGCCCATGGAACATTAGGAGGGAGGGAGGTAATCATTCCTGTTTAGGTACAGCATGGTCGGTTCTACCTAATGCCCATGGAACTTAGGAGGGAGGGAGGGAGATTTGATCAGTTCCCTGTGTTAGTTCATCAGTGTCTGTTCTACCTAATGCCCATGAACTTAGGAGGGGGAGATGATCAGTTCCCTGTTTAGTATCAGCAGTGTCTGTTTCTACTAATGCCCATGGAACATTAGGGGGAGGGAGGAGATTGATCCAGTTCCCTGTTTATTTATCAGCAGTGTCTTCTACCTAATGCCCATGGAACTTAGGAGGGAGGGAGGAGATTGATCAGTTTCCCGTTTTAGTTATCACATGTCTGTTCTACCTAATGCCCATGGAAATTAGGAGGGAGGGAGGGAGGTTGATCAGTTCCCATGATTTTTATGTTACAGCAGTGTTCTGTTCTACTAATGCCATGGAACATTGAGGGAGGGAGGTTGATCAGTTCCCTGTTAGTTATCAGCAGTGTCTGTTCTACCTAATGCCCATGGAACATTAGGAGGAGGGAGTTTATCAGTTCCCTGTTTAGTTCACAGATTGTCTGTTTCTCTACCAATCCCATGGAAACATTAGAGGGGAGCTTGATCAGTTCCCTGGTTTAGTTATCAGCAGTGTCTGTCTAACCTAATGCCCATGGAACATTAGAAGGGAGGGAGATTGAATCTTGCCCGGTTTTAGTTATCAGCATGTCTGTTCTACCTAATGCCCATGGAACATTAGGAGGGAGGGAGGGAGATCAGTTCCCTGTTTAGTTATCAGCAGTGTCTGTTCTACCTAATGCCCATGGAACATTAGGAGGGAGGGAGGGAGATCAGTTCCCTGTTTAGTTATCACAGGCGTCTGTTCTCCTAAATGCCATGGAACTTAGGGAGGGAGGGAGGTTGATCATTTCCCACTGTTTAGTTATCACAGTGTCTGTTCTACCAATGCCCATGGAACTTAGAGGGGAGAGTTGATCAGTTCCCGGTTTAGTTATCAGCATGCCCTGTTCTACTACTAATGCCCTGGAACATTAGGAGAGGGAGGGAGGAGGTTGATCAGTTCCCTGTTTAGTTATCAGCATGTCCCTGTTCTACCTAATGCCCATGGAACATTAGGGGGAGGGGAGGTTGATCAGTTCCCTGTTTAGTTATCAGCAGTGTCTGTTCTACCTAATGCCCATGGACATTAGAGTAGGGAGGGAGATCAGTTTCCCTGTTTAGTTATCAGCAGTGTCTGTTCTACCTAATGCCCATGGAACATTAGGAGGGAGGGAGGTTGATCATTCCCTGTTTAGTTTATCAGCAGTGTCTGTTCTACCTAATGCCCATGGAACATTAGGAGGGAGGGAGGGAGGTTGATCAGTTCCCTGTTTAGTTATCAGCAGTGTCTGTTTTTCCTAAAGGGCTGTCAGATAATCACATTTCTTCACTCCGCTTTGCAAGACAAGAAATACTGGGAAACTCCGAATGAGTTTAATCCTGATCACTTCCTAGATGAACATGGAAAGTCATCAAAGACGAGGCCATTGGCCATTGGAGCAGGTACTTAGGAAAAATACAACGTAATTGTACGTAGTTGCGGGTACTTTAAAGGGGACTGTGGTTCCAAATATAACTTTACGGTAATGACAAGGCAATGCTCCGCCTCCCCTGAGAGTTTGTCAATTTATTTCCGTTGTTATTTGGCTAGTTTTGAAGGGGGATAGATATTTACCATTTTTGTGTGGATATGCGCAGCATCACCAGGCCCCTGCACTTCCTGCTTCCTGCTCTGACAACCTTCAGTCAACGCTCTGTGGGTCTCCCCCCCTTTGCATCCCCCCATGGTCCCTCCACTCATAGGGACCCATGGTCCCTCCAGTGCAGGCCCCCCTTGGGCCCATTCCCTTTACAGCCCCATGTGGGCCTGCCACTCGCAGGGCCGTTTGCCCCGCCCACTCAACTGGTGCCTAAAGCCCCACTCCTCACAGTGCTGTGGCCCCTCTGCTTACCCACACCCCCTAAAACTCTGTGGAAAACGACTTTTCAGGTCAGAGAGAACGTCTTGCCTGAAAAGGCTAATGTTTTCACTCGTGAGAGAAAGTGCTGTTTCCTTACCTTCTCTGGCAGCTGCAGGTCCTTCACACGCAGAGAGGGACTATACCTCCAATACTATGTTACTATGTATTGGAGGTTGTATAAAGACATATGTCCATCTAGTCCAACCTTTATATCCTACCCATAATGTCTGTATAACAGTTATATAGCAACATAGTATTGGAGGTTGTATAAAGACATACGTCCATCTAGTCCAACCTTTATACCCTACCCATAATGTCTGTATAACAGTTGCATAGTCACCAATAAATAAATAGTATAGAGAGAGAATAAAGGCTTTGAATCTGCCCTTTCATGGGTATTTACCATGCTTCCATGGAGGCTTTTAGGAACGCTATATCTATAAAAAGACCAGAGAGAGCCAACTACAGACCGGTTTCGGCTTTATTGAGCTGTCATCAGTGTAGTGCCGGCCTCTGGTTTTGCAGTGTGATGCACCTATAGACCGTATAAACTGTATAAAATCCAAGTATATCACATCCACTGCTGTGCCTGAGTCCAAGACCCGACCTCAGGAGGGCGGGTAGAAGCGGGACAGAAAGGAACAGAGTAGGGGGAGGGGGGGTAGAGAAGCGACAGACGGCCAGCTGCCAACCGGGAGGACCCGACCCAGAATGTCTGTAAACGATTACATAGAACATAGTATGGAGGTTATGGTATAAAGACATACGTCCATCTAGCCAACCAGTATACCCGGACCCAAATGTCCTGTATACAGTTTTACATAGTACATAGTATTGGAGTTGTATAAAGACATACGTCCCAGTCTATTCCAACCTTTATACCCTACCCATAATGTCTGTATAACAGTTACATAGTACATAGTATTGGAGGTTTGTATAAGAACATACGTCCATCTAGTCCAACCTTATACCCTACCCATATGTCTGTATAACAGTTTACATAGTAACATAGTATTGGAGGTTGTAATAAAGACTACGTCCATCTAGTCCAACCTTTATACCCTACCCATAATGGTCTGATAACAGTTAACATAGTAACTAGTATTGGTTGTATAAAGACAATACGTCCACTAGTCCAACCTTTTATACCCTATACCCATAATGTCTGTATAACAGTTTACAAGTAACATAGTATTGGAGGTTGTATAAAGACATACGTCCATCTAGTCCAACCTTTATACCCTACCCATAATGTCTGTATAACAGTACATAGTAACATAGTATTGGAGGTTGTATAAACCATACGTCCATCTAGTCCAACCTTTATACCCTACCCATAAATGTCTGTATAAACAGTTACATAGTAACATTTTTGGAGGTTGTATAAAGACATATCCATCTAGTCCAACCTTTATACCCTACCCATATGTCGTAATAACATTACATAGTAACATAGTATTGGAGGTTGTATAAAGACATATGTCCCATCTAGTCCAACCTTTATATCCTACCCATAATGTCTGTATATAACAGTTATATACATAGTACATAGTATTGGAGGTTGTATAAAAGACATACGTCCATCTAGTCCAACCTTTAATAACCCTACCCTAATGTCTGTATAACAGTTGCAATGTCACCAATAAATAAATAGATAGAGAGAGAATACAGGCTTTTTGAATCTGCCCTTTCATGGGTATTTACCATGCTTCCATGGAGGCTTTTAGGAACGCTATCTCTTAAAGACCAGAGAGAGCCAACTACAGACCGGTTTTTCGGCTTTATGAGCGTCATCAGTGTATTGGCCAAGGCTCTGGTTTTGCAGTGTGATTCCCCATAGACGTTAACCTGTGCTGTATAAAATCCAAGTATATCACATCCACTGCTGTGCCTGAGTCCAAATTCTTCATAAAAACCAAGTAAATTCATCTGACTGATTTGTTTCTCATGATTCCATGCTGACTAATAATAAGATCAGCCATTGAGAAATAATTAAGAATATGAAACTTTCCAGTATAATCCCAACCTAAGTCACTTGTGCAAATGCCATTCGTGCAAATACAAGTGTGCTTTGTGTGCACAGACCTGTTGTGTCTACTTTAGGAACATTAATTAAACCTGGGATGAAATATTATAAAATAGCCGTTACGTTCTTTTTAACCTATTCACAGAGAGAGTCCAGAATGAGATTGACAGCGTTCTGGGATACGAGAAGAGTCCATCCCTTGAAGATCGCTTACAATTGCCCTACACTGACGCAGTGATACACGAAGTACAGAGATTTGCAAGTATCCTCCCTAACGGCCTTCCACACATGGCCCTGTATGACTTCATGTTCAAAGGATACACCATTCCCAAGGTAAAGGTGTAATAGTTCCACTCCTTACTAACTTCCTGTTTCATACCTTGTTTAAAGGGCATGTCCACCCCACCCAAACTAGAATTTAAAACCCATTCCCAGGTAAAGGTTAATATTCCACTCCTTACTAAACTTCCTGTTTTCTACCTGTTTAAAGGGCATGTCCACCCCCAAACTAGAATTTAACCCATTCCCAAGGTAAAGGTGTAATAGTTTCCACCCTATTACTAACTTCCTGTTCCATACCTTGTTTAAAGGGCATGTCCCCCCCAAACTAGAATTTAACTTTACCATTCCCAGGTACAGTGTAATAGTTCCACTCCTTACTAACTTCCTGTTTCATACCTTGTTTAAAGGGCATGTCCACCCCAAACTAGAATTTAACCCATTCCCAAGGTAAAGGTGTAATAGTTCCAGTCCTTACTAACTTCCTGTTTCATACCTTGTTTAAAGGGCATGTCCACCCCCAAACTAGAATTTAACCCCATTCCCAAGGTAAAGGTGTAATATTTCCACTCCTTACTAACTTCCTGTTTCATACCTTGTTTAAAAGGGCATGTCCACCCCCAAACTAGAATTTAACCCATTCCCAAGGTAAAGGTGTAATAGTTCCACTCCTTACTAACTTCCTGTTTCATACCTTGTTTAAAGGGCATGTCCACCCCCAAACTAGAATTAACCCATCCCCAAGGTAAGGTGTAAAATGTTCCACCCTTACTAACTTCCTGTTTCATACCTTGTTTAAGGGGCATGTCCACCCCCAAACTAGACAATTTAACCCATTCCCAAGGTAAAGGTGTATATAGTTCCAGTCCCTTACTACTTCCTGTTTCATACCTTGTTTAAAGGGCATGTCCACCCCCAAACAGAATTTAACCCATTCCCCAAGGTAAAGGTGTAATAGTTCCCCACCCCTTACTAAACTTCCTGTTTCCTACCTTGTTTAAAGGGCATGTCCACCCCCAAACTGAATTTTAACCCATTCCCAAGGTAAATTGTATAGTTCCAGTCCTTACTACTTCCCTAACTTAACTGCTGTTTTCATACCTTGTGTTAAAGGGCATGTCCACCCCAAACTAGAATTTAACCCATTCCCAAGTGTAAGGTGTAATAGTTCCACTCCTTACTAACTTCCTGTTTCCATACCTTGTTTAAAGGGCATGTCCACCGCCAAACTAGAATTTAACCCATTCCCAAGGTAAGGTGTAATTTTCCAGTCCTTACTAACTTCCTGTTTCATACCTTGTTTAAAAAGGGCATGTCCACCCCAAAACTAGAATTAACCCATTCCCAAGGTAAGGGTGTAATTTCCACTCCTTACTAACTTCCTGTTTCAATACCTTGTTTAAAGGGCGTGTCCACCCCAAACTAGAATTTAACCCATTCCCAAGGTAAGGTGTATAGTTTCCAGTCCTTACTAACTTCCTGTTTCATACCTTGTTTAAAGGGCATGTCCACCCCCCCAAACTAGAATTAACCCATTCCCAAGGTAAAGTGGTATAATTCCAGTCCTATACTTAACTTCTCCTGTTTCATACCTTTTTTAAAGGGCATGTCCACCCCCAAAACTAGAATTTAACCCCATTCCCAAGGTAAAGGTGTAATAGTTCCAGTCCTTACTAACTTCCTGTTTCATACTCTTGTTTAAAGGGCATGGTCCACCCCAAACTAGAATTTAAACCCATTACCAAGGTAAAGTGTAATAGTTCCACTCCTCTACTAACTTCTGTTTCATACCTTGTTTAAAGGGCATTTCCACCCCCCAAACTAGAATGTTTAACAAAAAACCCCCCCCCCCCCCTGGTGAACTGGAGGGGATGACTTTGCACTGGCTGGTGAACTGGAGGGGATGACTTTATACAGGCTGGTGAACTGTAGGGGATGACTTTATACAGGCTGGTGAACTGGAGGGATGACTATACAGGCTGGTGACCTGGAGGAGATAACTTTGCACTGGCTGGTGAACTGGAGGGATGACTTTGCACTGGCTGGTGAACTGGAGGGATGATTTTATACAGGCTGGTGAACTGGAGGGATGACTATACAGGCTGGGGAACTGGAGGAGATGACTTTGACCTGGCTGGTGAACTGGAGGGATGACTTTGACCGGGCTGGTGAACTAGGGATGACTTTGACTGGCTGGTGACTGGAGGGATGACTTTGACCTGGCTGGTGAAACTGAGGGGATGACTTTGCACTGGCTGGTGAACTGAGGGATGGCTTGCACTGGCTGGTGAACTGGAGGATGACTTTGCACTGGCTGGTGAACTGGAGGGATGACTTTGCACTGGCTGGTGAACTGGGGTTCTGACTCTCATATTTCTATATTTACTTGGAATGAGAAGTGACTGTGAAAGTCTGTGTTGGTATTGATTGCTAGAGGCAGTGGTCAACCAGCAAGTATCGAAGATGTAATCTGCCCTGTGTTTCTATAACTTACTGTACATTTATAAACCGAACACCCCACTGATTATTATCTTCTTGTTGCAGGTAAACGGGCCTGCATTGGTGAAGCTCTGGCAAGAACAGAAATATTCATATTCTTTGTAAGCATCTTACAGAAGTTTAATCTAAAATCTCCTTCTGGGGACGGGTTAGGGCCTATTGAACTGTCAGGAGGAGGAACTCGAGCTCCAAAACCTTATAATGTATGCGCCGAATATCGCCAGTAGTATGAAATAACAGCCAAAACTTCAAGTAATATTCAATAGATTTTCTTTTTTAACTGCAATTGCTATTGTTTAAGGCTGGGTACACAACAGCGGATATTTTCAGCCTGTGTGGGGTGACCAGCCGTGACTGACCTCGATCGTCCGGATTGGATGAACGAACGAACGATTGTGCGGTCCCTCCGTGTGTACCCAGCCTAAGAAGCTAGTAGGGAGCTGCAAAATATACAGCTCACTCATTGTTTCCCAGCTCTCCTCCTTTCCCCACTATCCACTCCCCCATCTGCCTATGATACAGATTGGAGGTATGTTGAGAGAGGGGTAGGCTGTTGGCAATAGGAGCTGTCATCTTTTACAGATCCTCTCAGGTAATAGCAGGAGGTAGGAGTACTCTCATTAAAAAAAAAAATCAATGGACTCTTCCTTTAAATATTTTTTCTAAATAAATGTTAAACTGGATTTTTGCGTGGGAAAAAAAGTTCATTTTTGTTGTTGTTTTTTTTACTTTTTTTGTATTGTTTATTAATATTTTTTAGAATTGTTGTTTATGCAGAAAAATGTGACTGTTCCTAAAAGCTACAATTGTCTTGAGCACGATGGGAAACTGTTTTGGAAATACCAACATGAATATGAGAGACTAAACCTTCACAGATATAGCCGGGCTTGATACAAACTGCTTTATTCAAGTGATGTTTCAGAACCAAACTGGTTCCTTCCTCAGACAAACATTTACGAAGAAACAAAGTGCGTAGTGCTTTATATAAGCAAACAATCAAAACAATGTAAGATGACCATCTAGTGTTCAAGGATAAAAGTGCTTAAAGGGCAACTCCACCCTCATAAGAACATCTTTTAGAAAGAATGGCCTCTTTATAATATGTTGATATATCATAGTTTGTCCTATGAATTCATTACTGTATGTCTGCTATGCTTCTGGATGCCTCATGGAAACTGAGCCATTTAGAAACCTGTACTCAGCCTGTACTGAGCCTGGGAATGCTCAGAAGAGGCAGACAGGGGATTAACATTCAGTCATTGGCTGTGATGTCAACTGTCAAATCCATAACTGACAGTTACTAACTGGAAGAACCAGGAAGCAGAAACAGGGGAAACAGGACATTGTGCAGGATTTCAGGTTAGACTTACACCTTTCACATTTCAAGCTATTTCAGTTTAGGGTTTTGGGGGGTGATTTACCTGTATGTAAGTTTTCATTTTGGGGCTGGACTTGCCCTTTAAACAGGTGACCAAAGTGATACAGTGCTATAAATCTAAAGTGATAAGTGCACTATTAAAATTATTTAAATCTACATAAAGCTCCACATTAAAGGAGCACTAAATCCATAAAAATAACTTTTTTTTCTTTTCTATTATTCACAGGGAGGTGAGAACGCGTATTCCCACCTCCCTGTGAATAATATTACGCTCGGGGGACCTGTATTTCGTATTGTATCTTTTGTATTGGCGGGCATGCGCCTAAGATAGGGCGCGTGGTCGGGACAGAGCGGCTGTTCAGTGAAGGAGCAGCTTGCAGCGGAGCGCCGGTAAGGTAAGTTCCAAGTCCCCCGAGCGTAATATTATTCACAGGGAGGTGGGAATAAGTGTTCTCACCTCCCTGTGAATAATAGAAACGAAAAATAGTTATTTTTATGGATTATGGGAGTTTAGTGTCCCTTTAAAGAGTTCATTAAGTGTAACAAATATTTGACTCACTGATAATAAAACACATATAAAAGAGTATCTAGTAACTAAAGCAGGTAAGGCCGGGATTTGTATTTAAGCCTTTAGGTTGTAAGGCATTCAATCTGTGAATCCACATGGCCTCTCTGAGCAGTAAAGTGTTGTTCTTATCACCCCCTCTATTATCAATAGGTATGTGATCAATGATCATGCCTCTCCTAGTTAGAAATGTTACCCATCATCTCGTGTATGGCTGCAAACAGAGACCTGGCACAGAGGAAATGGATCCAAATGCAGTTCATTAGGATGGCTGTGGTGTCCTTAGCAATGTGTTCTTGAGGACACCACAGCAACACAATGAACAGCAGCTCTGATTCAGATGCATCACGTACCGGTGGGACAAACTACAAAACACAAGGGGGTGATTTGTAAACACAGAGTTTGGGTTGAACACTTTCTTCTCCTGGGGATGAATGAGAAGACAGGACAATTAGAGTACAGTTTAGAAACATGTACAATGTTCACATATATCGGGACATTTTGTACTGCAGAAAAGATTATACTGCCACCTATTGACAAGGATCATGCACTGATTAGGAAATCATTTATAAGGAAAATTTATCAAGAAGCTATGGGCAGTATTTATAAAGAATTGTTATAGGTAAATACAGCTGCAAAGTTATTTTATGTGTTTATCACGGTATATATGTAATATACATCCATCCAGGTCATGGTATATCTGTAATATTCATCCATCCAGGTCACGGTATATCTGTAATATCCATTCATCCAGGTCACGGTATATCTGTAATATTCATCCATCCAGGTCACGGTATATCTGTAATATTCATCCATCCAGGTCACGGTATATCTGTAATATTCATCCATCCAGGTCACGGTATATCTGTAATATTCATCCATCCAGGTCACGGTATATCTGTAATATTCATCCATCCAGGTCACGGTATATCTGTAATATTCATCCATCCAGGTCACGGTATATCTGTAATATCCATCCATCCAGGGCATGGTATGAGGTGGCAGAGGAGACAGGGGTGTTGGAAACAATGCTTGACAAGCTGACTTGTGTTTGATGTTCGCTATCTCTGCTACGTCTGTTTGGGGGTATGGCACAGCCCAGTGTGTAAGTGGCCAATTCTATGGGTGAGGTGGTATCACCTATACTCCTGCATTCCACAATGGGAGCCCAGGGTGACCAGCCACCCAATAGTGTTAAATAACAACCAATAGTGTTAAATAACAACCAATAGTGTTAAATAACACCCAATAGAGTTAAATAACACCCAATAGAGTTAAATAACACCCAATAGTGTTAAATAACACCCAATAGTGTTAAATAACACCCAATAGTGTTAAATAACAACCAATAGTGTTACATAACACCAAATAGTGTTAAATAACACCCGACAGCGTTAAATAACAACCAATAGTGTTAAATAACAACCAATAGTGTTAAATAACACCCGACAGTGTTAAATAACAACCAATAGTGTTAAATAACACCAAATAGTGTTAAATAACACCCGACAGTGTTAAATAACACCTGACAGTGTTAAATAACACCGAATAGAGTTAAATAACACCCGCCAGTGTAAATTACAAATGCACCAATGTCGGTTGCGTCTGGCTGAAGAAACCATCCAATATTTTGGCCTGACCAACCGATACACTGAGATGTTTGTCGGTTGGGTTGGATGGTGTGTAACCAGCTTTAGGGCCGCCCTTTCTCCCAGCACATTGGTCTTAATTTGTTCCTCATTATAAGAAGTATGAAGTGGACGGACCATAGGATGATTAATGGTGGTAGATTAGATCCTACAAGGACTTGTTTCACCTGACTGTTAAATTAAAATCAATACCGTACAACAGGTTTTGTGAAAACATTAACCAGGAACGTTGTCATTTCAATATGAAGCATCTTCCCTGTAGAACCTCATTCTAGTGTCAATCTAGTTCTTTTCTTTGTAATTATGACAAATTTCATACTTCTATAGGGTTGACTTTCTCCAATAGGCCACATCGGCACAGCACAGACAGTTCACCTTGTCCACTCTAAGACACTTAGGGATAGAGAAATGTAGGAACAGGGGTATATCTAGGGTTATGGCACCTGGATCAACTTTTGAATCCCGTAAAGCTGATCTCACCATCTGAAATTCCTTTTAACAATATCCAACGCATCTTTAGTGATAGAAAAGCATTTAATAAACATCTGGTAGAGCAATCTGATAAGATCTGTAGTCCCTGTTGAAAGAATAACATATCCTATTCTAGTCACGCCAGACTTTGGTGCCTGTCTTAGAGCCACTAAGAGACCTTCAGCGCTGGGAGAAAGGATTACACAACACGTTCGGTGCAGTAGAACCCAGTTTCTCAGTTTATTCAGATGTTACATTGGATTTACAGTGTCTGCCGATGACGTACTAAAACCTTGGAATATGAAGATAGAGTCAGGTTGACACATAATGTGGGAGGCAAAAGACCTTGAGCTCAGAACATTTAGAAACAAAACATCTGCAATAACACGACAATAATATAAGACAAAATGGAGTCAGAGAACAAAATGGCTGCTATTAGGCTAAGTGATTATAGAGAATATATAAAAACATAACACCCGTTATATCTGTTATTAAGGCTAAATCAATAAGAGTCATTTAGTTTAATCTTTTGGTCAAAACTTTTCAATACCATAAAACAAAACTAGGAACAGATTGATCGCACTTCATATGTCCTGAACAGTAAAAACGTTCCGTACTATGGCGTTACTTATTAAGATAAAATTCATTCTTATCTGGTGCTGTCTTCTCTTCTCTTCAGCCAGAGGGCATCAAGTGTTACTGTGCTTTGAGGTTCAGTAAATCTGAGCCACGAACATTGCCAGTCTTACTTCATCTTATACAGACCAGGAAAGGGGCTGTTCTCCCCATCAGCAGGTTTGACTGCTCAGACACCCTGAAAAAGGAAAACGGTTTAATGGAATATGGATGGAGATGATATATATGGAGGTTTGTTTTTATGTATTTAAGAATATAGAACTATCCTACCATGATCAGGTGTGTGTACTCTGAGCTGTGTTAATGCTTTTCTTTGAAGATAGGGCAGTTGGAGACTTTGTTCTGCTCAGTTCCTTGAAATTGGACACCCTGGAGGAGTAAGACATGGAGCCCAGTTATGTAGTAGGGTGTATAAGTGTGGGGTTATTTTTGAATGTAGGATGATTGTGAAGGGGATCTAGTAATTGGCATCTGAATCAGCTTTTCAGTTCAAGGTTTTCTTTTTTGTGGACATTAAGGTTACAACAGGTGGAGACTTTGCACTACTCAGCTCCTTAAAGTCTGGATACCCTGGAGAAGAAATTAAGTTCAGTAAAGTAAACGTGTGTGTGTGTGTGTGTGAGAATACAGAACTTACTTTATTAGAAATCAATATATTAGACAGAACCCCTGTTAACCTAGTTTATGTTGAATTGAATCATTCGTCTCCCTGCTGTGGGTCTCTGGCACTACCGGGTAAGGCAGTCAGTCTCGATTTCTCTGTCTGGGAGAAGAATTATTACATTTTAACAAAACGGAAACCAGATTTTGGTGGGTCCTGCCTAATATATTACATTGTTTAATAAGGGGTGGGCATTCCCTTTAAGAAGAGACAGTAGGTGGATGTACAAGTGTGTGTAAGAATGCAGAACTTTCTTACCTTGATTGCATAGGAGATCCAGTCTTTCCCGGCCATATCGGCTGCTGATGGGATTAGAGGGTGCAGATTTTCTTGTGAATGGAAAACAATCTGGCAATCCGGACACCGGTAACGGCTCATCCCCCAGTCTGCCAGGATTGCCAACATGCCAGGGTGGTTTAAAACAAACCTGTAACCAATCAGAGAAGTAGAAAAATGAGCAGGGCTTAACTACACTTGACAAAGGCCTTTGAGCCGAAACATTGTGTGTGTTTTTGCTGTGTCTGCACCAATAAATGGGAACACCCCAGATTGCATCCTAAAGGACTGGACAACCCTCATTTCATTGCATTACTGGATATATATACTGGCAAGAAGGTGGCCAGGGAGGTGTTGGACGCCTGGTGGGTACCCTATATACTTACTTTTACAGGGCTAAACTTACCTTCAACCAACTAATGCAAAAGAACAGGGCTCTGCCAGCTTACAACCAATCAGTAGCAATTGTACGATCTTTGGATCATGTATGTACAATTGGCTGACAATCGAACACTTTTTTCTTCTATCGGACCAGTTGGAAAAAAATTGCTGCCCAATCCAATCATCTGATCTGTGGATCGTATAATCGGATTGTAGCGTCTATGGCCACCATAACAAGTCAAATATTAACTGACCCGACATTAGCATCAGGAAGGGCAAGATACATAAAACACAGTAATATCCCTGGGTAATATGGCACTACAATATTATTTTTATTACTACTAATATTTTTATTGAGTTATTGTATTATTACTATTATAATTGGGTTATTGTATTATATATCATGACAATATAATAATGTATTGTGTTACTATATTGTTATTATTACTATTATTATTCAGTTAATGGATTATTATTATTTTTATTATTACTAGTATTATTATTACTACTACTACTATAATTGGGCTGTTGTATTATTATTACTACTACTATAATTATTATTGAGTTATTGTATTATATATGATATGACAATATAATAATGTATTGTGTTACTATATTATTATTACTATTATTATTCAGTTAATGGATTATTATTATTATTATTACTACTACTACTATAATTGGGTTGTTGTATTATTACTATTACTATTATTATTATTGAGTTATTGTATTATTATTATACATTATTCTTATTGGGTAATTGTATTATTATACATTATTCTTATTGGGTTATTGTATTATTATACATTATTATAATTGGGTTATTGTATTATTATACATTATTATAATTGGGTTATTGTATTATTATACATTATTATTATTGGGTTGTTGTATTATTATTACTATTATTATTGAGTTATTGTATTATTATTATACATTATTATTATTGGGTTATTGTATTATATATTATTATTATTGGGTTGTTGTATTATTATTACTATTATTATTATTATTATTGAGTTATTGTATTATTATTATACATTATTATTATTGGGTTATTGTATTATTATATATTATTATTATTGAGTTGTTGTATTATTATTACTATTACTATTATTATTATTGGGTTATTGTATTATACATTATTATTGGGTTATTGTATTATTATACATTATTATTATTGGGTTATTGTATTATTATACATTATTATTATTGAGTTATTGTATTATTATATATTATTATTATTGGGTTGTTGTATTATTATTACTATTACTATTATTGAGTTATTGTATTATTATACATTATTATTATTGGGTTATTGTATTATTATTATATGAGACTATAATACTGTAATGCATTGTCTTATTAGATGTGGTCATTGTTAGGGTAAGATCAACCAATCAAAGAAAAACATCAGGGATAAAATGAATGATAACACTAATGAAATAATTACGATTATAGCTATAGCTATGTACATGAAAAACATTTCCTATGTAGAGTTCTAATGCTGTGCATAGAAATAGAACTATTCACACACTGGCTGTCTATTCAAATAATTACGGCATCCTGTTGCTGAGTGTGCTTGTTATACAATACTTGAGGTAGTTTCTACGTCTCCTTGGAGCCCAGGACAATAGCAAGTGATTTGTATAAACAGCAATGCCTGGAAAGGATCAGTAACAGGAACGGAGACTGGGACTGAGATTGGCCATGTAAAATGGACTGAATGTATATATACTGTATATTACATACAGTACGGTAATATATATTATATAGAATACGGTATTGATCTATATATCTAGTATAATACAGGTAAGGTATTCAGTGTGGGGATCATGGAGGTGTCGGAGTTCAGGCTACAAAGCGCCCCCAGTCTTCGGTGTGAGAATTCCTCGGTGCCTCTTTGCCAAAAGTGTGAAACCTGCATTTTGGGCGCTAAAAACGCCATTACCAGGGAATGGATGGGGAGAGCGAGCGACGCCTCCCAGAGAAAGTTCCTCTTTGGCATTATCAGGCGTCTCAATAGCCTGGACCTGCTGCTACATATTGAGAATATCCTGGAGCCAACGTTGGGGAAAGATTTCACCTACAGCCGGTGTGGTATCAACCCAAGCTTGAAGCTGGACCTTAACACCTCCAGTACAGACCGAGCCTTGAACAGGCCACTCTTGTTGCAGTTTATGGTGGAAACATGGCGGTGGTTTAAAAGTGGATCTCATTGGACCAAAGCAAATTACACTTTACTGCTGCTGCAAATGTGCAGTCTACACATTGTATACGGAGCTGCTAACCTGGTCCGTGTCCTTGTTATACAAGAGATAAAGCTACACAATAGTAAACCAGGTATGGAAAAGCTTTCAGTGCAAGGTTGTACCATTAGGATGAAATACATTTCATGTAAATATAACTGGTTATCATTTAGGGATCTGTGCTCTGACTTTAATTGCTCAGAGGAAACCCACCCAAGCACGGGGAGAACATACAAACTCCTTGCAGATGTGTCCAAGGATGTTAATGTTGCTTCTCCAGTGTAAACAGCCCTAACTTGTCTACTCTGTCTACATAGTCAAGCACATCCAGTCCCCTTATAAATTTAGGTATACCGGTAATTTGTCTAATATATTTACATAGCCAAGCTATTACATTGCCCTTCTCTGCACTTTCCATTTCCAAGATGTCCTTACTGTACACAGGATTCTTAAACTACACCGCATATTCCAAATGAGGCCTTACCAATGCTTTGTAAACAGGGAGAATAATAGATTTCCCCCTTAAATCTATTCCTTTCTGGTAACCTTACATTTATAATGTAAAGTAGGGGATACACTATCCCTTATAATACATGAGTGGTACCCACAGTTCCCTGTATAAATCAGTCTGTGTCCTTGTACCTTTATATAGACACAGAACTCCTCAGTGACTTCTAATATCCTTATAATTTACAGTAGGTGATACATTATCCCTTATAATACATGGGTGGTACCCAGAGTTCCCTGTGTAACTCAGTCTGTGTCCTTGTACCTTTATATGGACACAGAACTCCTCAGTGACTTCTAATAACCTTATAATTTACAGTAGGGGATACATTATCCCTTATAATACATGAGTGGTACCCAGAGTTCCCTGTATAACTCAATCTGTGTCCTTGTACCTTTATATAGACACAGAACTCCTCAGTGACTTCTAATATCCTTATAATTTACAGTAGGGGATACATTATCCCTTATAATACATGAGTGGTACCCAGAGTTCCCTATATAACTTAGTCTGTGTCCTTGTACCTTTATATACACACAAAACTCCTCAGTGACTTCTAATATCCTTACAATTTACAGTAGGGGATACATTATCCCTTATAATACATGAGTGGTACCCACAGTTCCCTATATAACTCAGTCTGTGTCCTTGTACCTTTATATACACACAGAACTCCTCAGTGACTTCTAATATCCTTATAATTTACAGTAGGGGATACATTATCCCTTATAATACATGAGTGGTACCCAGAGTTCCCTGTATAACTCAGTCTGTGTCCTTGTACCTTTATATGGACACAGAACTCCTCAGTGACTTCTAATATCCTTATAATTTACAGTAGGGGATACATTAGCCACTATATATATATATATATATATATATATATTCAGCCATTATGCGCAATATTCTTGACTGAAGGGTTTATTATAGTGAATAGTTAGTCAGGGAGAACAGTAAAGATATCTATAAAGTAATACATTTACAGTACTTAGCTAACTATAATGATTGAATATACAGGCTTTTCTGCAATCATTGTATCATGCCTGAAGAAGAAGCCTAACAGGGAGATTCAAAAAAAGTTCTTAACGTTAATAATGGTGCTACTTTTGCCCCAACCAATCAGATGTTAGCTTTTAAATGTTAAATAACATCTGATTGGTTGGGGCAAAATGAGCACTATTTTAAACGATAAGAAGTTTTATTGAATCTCCCTGTAAGTGCTTGGAAAGCTTATATATGTTCATCAATGGCTAACACAGTACACTACTACTAGTGAGAACAGGTGTGAATGGAAATGACTACAGTCAAAACGACTGTACCTAGACAGGGTGTAAGTGTGTGTTGTCAGAGGCAGGGCACCAGTCATGGAACAGATGTTAACTTCTTTATTTGTGGATCAGAAACTTTTAGAGAACTAACGGGATTCTCTGGGCTCACAGACACAGATAAATGGAAGAAACCTCTACAGGTCGTATCCCGAGATGATCCCTCACTTATGACAGTGTCGACATCATTTAAATCCACATCAGGTGTCAGTCTGCACAAAGACTTCATCCGCTGCCTACCTGTCCACCTCTCCAAACATATCCTGGGTACTGTATTCTTTCAATCAATATTTACATAACAGTGAACTATAGGAAGTATATATAATATATAATTGACTGGATCACATTTGTTTCATTAACCAAGATATTAGTTTAACTCTCTTATTAGACATTAAACTGCATATCATCTGACTAATAATTAATTCTATGTAAATCGAGGAGAAACTAATCACCAATGTCTAGTTAGGTATGAGAATTCGACCTGCCAACAGCCAATCACAGGGCAAGATAAATCTGTGTCTTCGATCACGGCAATGCAAAGTGTTTTGTAGTCACCCGTGGAATCGAACTACTACAGGATTTACAAACCTTTTATACAACTTGTAACAATTGAAATGTTTTCCTTTTTACATTGTCAATTAATCATCTCATTTTCTGCTTCATAGGGTTTTTAAATAGGAAATCACTCTATAGTTGCCTCTTTGTATCCCAGCACTGGTGCTATCTGACGAAACACCTACTATTGGATCTAGATGCAGAGAGATTAGTTCGGAATGAAGCCATGATTCTTCAGGTAATTATAGCAAACAACTGAACAGTTAGTGATCTGCAGTATTCAGCAATCCACAGAATACGAACCAATGTAGGATACTGATGACTAATTCACTGTGGAGGACATCTAGTGAATTGTTATATCTTGCAGGGAATTGCTAAAAGCAAGGTTTATATAGCATGCACTGCTTACCGGCCTTCGTTCCCCTGCTGCCTTCTGCAAGATATAAAAATTTAGTTAGGGGGGTGGACATACCATTTAATAATCCCACTTTCCAGGGATTACGGTCACCTTTATTGTATTGTATTGGCAGGGAACTACCTACAAAGGGGCCAGTGTATCTTACGCCAAAATTCAATGTGTTCCAATCCCAAAACTCAGTGACGATGGGAAAGTGATGAATGCGATGGAGAAAAAATTCTACCAAAAAACAAAGGTAGGTGGAAGTAACAATGCAGAATAGAGAGGAATCTCAGTTACAAATGGCAGAGCCCACTGGCTGGTTTGCTAAGTGCTGGTCAAATTTAATGCTGAAACCGAAATATAAACAGAGACATCAGGATGAAATTAGAGTCAATCTCTAATCTTTATAAACAGAGACATCAGGATGAAATTAGAGTAAATCTCTAATCTTTATAAACAGACATTGGGATGAAATTAGAGTCAATCTGTAATCTTTATAACAGACATTGTATGAATTAGAGTACATCTCTATCTTTATAAACAACATTGGAGGATGAAATTATAGAGTCAATCTCTAATCTTTATAACAGACATTGGGATGAAATTAGAGTCAATCTCTAATCTTTATAACATTAATCATCGGATGAAATTAGAGTCCAATCTCTAATCTTTATAAACAGACATTGGGATAATTAGAGTCAATCTGTAATCTTTTATAAACAACATTGGGATGAAATTAGAGTCAATCTCTAATCTTTATAAACAGAGAATCAGGGATAAATTAGAGTCAATCTTAATCTTTATAAACAGAGACATCAGGATAAATTAGAGTCAATCTCTAATCTTTATAAACAGAGACATCAGGATGAAATTAGAGTAAATCTCTAATCTTTATAAAAAGACTTGGGATGAATTAGAGTCAATCTGTAATCTTTATAAACAGACATTGGGATGAAATTAGAGAAATCTCTAATCTTTATAACAGACATTGGATGAAATTAGAGTCAATCTCTAATCTTTAAACAGACATTGGGATGAAATTAAGAGTCATCTGTAATCTTTATAAACAGAACATCAGGATGAAATTAGAGTCAATCTCTAATCTTTAATAAACAGACATTGGGATGAATTAGAGTCAATCTCTAATCTTTATAAACAGACATTGGGATGATTAGAGTCAATCTGTAATCTTTATAAACAGACATTGGGATGAAATTAGAGTCAATCTCTAATCTTTATAACAGAGACATCGGATGAAATTGAGTCAATCTCTATCTTTATAAACAGAGACATCAGGATGAAATTAGAGTCAATCTCTAATCTTTATAACAGAGACATCAGGATGAAATTAGAGTCAATCTGTAATCTTTATAAACAGACATTGGGATGAAATTAGAGTCAATCTGTAATCTTTATAAACAGACATTGGGATGAAATTAGAGTCAATCTGTAATCTTTATAACAGACATTGGGATGAAATTAGAGTCAATCTCTAATCTTTATAAACAGACATTGGGATGAATTAAGTCAATCTTAATCTTTATAACAGCATGGGATGAAATTAGAGTCAATCTCTAATCTTTATAAACAGACATCAGGATGAAATTAGAGTCAATCTCTAATCTTTATAAACAGACACTGGGATGAAATTAGAGTCAATCTCTAATCTTTATAAACAGAGACATCAGGATGAAATTAGAGTCAATCTCTAATCTTATAACAAGACATCAGGATGAAATTAGAGTCAATCTCTAATCTTTATAAACAGAGACCTCAGGATGAAATTAGAGTCAATCTCTAATCTTTATAACAGACATTGGGATGAAATTAGTCAATCTCTATCTTTATAAAAGACATTGGGATGAAATTAGAGTCAATCTCTAATCTTTATAAACATAAACAACATTGGGATGAAATTAGAGTCATCTCTAATCTTTATAAACAGACATTGGGATGAAATTAGAGTCAATCTCTAATCTTTATAAACGACATCATGAAAATTAGAGTTCAATCTATAATCTTTAAAACGACACTGGGATGAAATTAGAGTCAATCTCTAATCTTTATAAACAGACATTGCGGATGAAATTAGAGTCAATCTCTAATCTTTAAACAGAGAACTCAGGGAAATTAGAGTAATCTCTAATCTTTATAAACAGAGACATCAGGATGAAATTAGAGTAAATCTGATCTTTATAAACAGAGACATCAGGATGAAATTTAGAGTCAATCTGTAATCTTTATAAACATAGACATCAGGATAAATTAGAGTCATCTGTAATCTTTATAAACAGAACTCATGGATGAAAATTAGAGTCAATCTGTAATCTTATAACAGACATTGGGATGAAATTAGAGTCATCTCTATCTTTATAAACAACATTGGGATGAAATTAGAGTCAATCTAATCTTATAAACAGACATGGGGATTGAATTAAAGTCAATCTGTAATCTTTATAAACAGACATTGGGATGAAATTAGAGTCAATCTGTAATCTTTATAAACATACATTGATGAAATTAGAGTCATCTGTAATCTTTTATAAACAACAATTGGGATGAAATTAGAGTCAATCTGTAATCTTTTATAAACAAACATGGGAATGAAATTAGAGTCATCTGTAATCTTATAACGCATTGGGATGAAATTAGATCAATCTGTAATCTTTAAACAACATTGGGATGAAATTAGAGTCAATCTGTAATCTTATAAACAGACATGGGATGAATAATGTCAATCTGTAATCTTTATAAACAGACATTGGGATAAATTAGAGTCAATCTGTAATCTTTATAAACAGACATTGGATGAAATTAGAGTCAATCTTAATCTTTATAAACAGACATTGGATGAAATTAATCATCTGTAATCTTTATAAACAGACCTTGGGATGAAATTAGAGTCAATCTCTAATCTTTATAACAACATTGGGATGAAATTAGAGTCAATCTCTAATCTTTATAAACAGACACTTGGGAATGAAATTCGAGTCAATCTGCTAATCTTTATAAACAACATGGGATGAAATTAGAGTCAATCTCGTAATCTTTATAAACAGACATTGGGATGAAATTAGAGTCAATCTTACATCTTTAATAAACAGACAGTGGATGAATTAGAGTCAATCTCTAATCTTTATAAACAGACATCAGGATGAAATTAGAGTCAATCTCTAATCTTTATAAACAGACACTGGATGAAATTAGAGTCATCTCTAATCTTTATAAACAAGACATCAAGGATGAATTAGAGTCAATCTGTATCTTTATAAACAGAAGACAGATGATTAGAGTCAATCTCTAATCTTTATAAACAGAGACATCGGATGAATTAGAGTCAATCTCTAATCTTCTATAACAACAGACTGGGTAGAATTAGAGTCAATCTCTACATCGTTATAAAAAAAACCCCCCAGACATCGGGAGGAAGGAAATTAGAGTCAATCTCTAATCTTTATAAACAGACATTGGGGGAAGGGAGGAAATTAGAGTCAATCTCTAATCTTTATAAACAGAATCGGAGGATGAAAATTAGAGTCAATCTCTAATCTTTATAAACAGACATTGGGATGAAATTAGAGTCAATCTCTATATTTATAAACAGAAATTGGGATGAATTAGAGTCAATCTACAATCTTATAAAAAGACATTGGGATGAAATTAGAGTCAACTCAATCTTTATAAACAGAGACATCAGGATGAAATTAGAGTCAATCTATAATCTTATAAACAGACATTGGGATGAAATTAGAGTCAATCTGTAATCTTTATAAACGAGACATCAGGATGTGAAGTATTGAGTCAATCTTAATTCTTAATTTAAACAGACATTGGGATGAAATTAGAGTCAATCTGTTTAATCTATTAAACAAGACATCAGGATGAAATTAGAGTCAATCTCTAATCTTATAAACAGACATTGGGATGAAATTAGAGTCATCTCTAATCTTTATAAACAGATATTGGGATGAAATTAGAGTCAATCTCTAATCTTTATAAAAACAACATTAGGATGAAATTAGGTCAATCTCTAATCTATAAATAAAAGAGACATCAGGATGAAAATTAGAGTAATCTGGTAATCTTTATAAAACAGACATTGGGATGAAATTAGAGTCAATCTCTAATCTTTATAAAACAGAGACATCGGGATGAAATTAGAGCTCTGAATCTATCTCTTTATAAACACGACATTGGGATGAAATTAGAGTCAATCTGTAATCTTTATAATAACATGGGATAAAAGAGTAATCTCTAATCTTATAAACAACATGGGATGAAATTAGAATCAATCTCTAATCTTTATAAACATGACATTGGGATGAAATTAGAGTCAATCTCTAATCTTTATAAACAGACATGGGATTGAAATTAGAGTCAATCTTATCTTTATAACAGAGACATCAGGAATGAAATAGAGTTGATCTATAATCTTATAAACAGACATTGGGATATGAAATTAGAGTCAATCTGTAATCTTTAAATAGACATTGGGAAAATAGGAGTGAATCTCTAATCTTTATAAATAGACATTGGGATGAAATGTAGAGTCAAATCTAATCTTTATAAACAGAGACATCAGGATGAAATAGAGAGCCAGTCTTTATAAACAGAGACTGGGCAGGACATTAGAGTCAATCTCTGATCTTAAGTAGAGACATTGGATGGTGAAATTAGAGTAAATATCTAATCTTTATAAACAGAGAATCAGGATGAAATTAGAGTCAATCTCTAATCTTTATAAACAGACATTGGGATGAAATTAGAGTCAACTCTAATCTTATAAACAGAGACATCAGGATGAAATTAGAGTCAAACTCAATCTTTATAAATAGACATGGGATGAAATTAGAGTCAAACTCTAAATCTTTATAAACAGACATGGGATGAAATTAGAGTCAATCTCTAATCTTTATAAACAGAGCATCAGGTGAAATAGAGTCAATCTCTAATCTTATAAACAGACTTGGGATGAAATTAGAGTCAATCTCTAATCTTTATAACAGAATTGGGTGTTGATGGATGAAATAGAGTCAATCTCTAATCTTATTAAATAGACATTGGATGAATTAGAGTCAATCTGAATCTTTATAAAACAAGACATCAGGATGAAATTAGAGCCAGTCTTATAAACAGAGCATTGGGCAGAACATTAGAGTCAATCTCTGATCTTAAGTAGGACTTGGGATGAAATTAGAGTAATCTCTAATCTTTATAAACAGAGACATCAGGAGAAAGTAGAGTCAATCTCTAATCTCTAACAGACAGGATAAATTTAGAGTCAAAACTCTAATCTCTATAACAGACGATAGTCAGACTATAATTCTTTGCTTGATATTTCTAAAGGAGGCAATTCGTTAAATAGAAATTGCTCCTCTATCACGGAGGAGAAAATACCACTATAATTGTCCACCTCGTAAACTACTACCATGTCGTTATTTACAATGCAGTCTTTAACATGAAAGGGAAGTTTAAGTTAAACTTTGAATTTGGCTTGAAAGACCGCATTTGGAAGGGAATGTGTGTGTTTGTGCTGCAGATTTAAACTGGTGAAAAACTGTGGTATATTGGATTTTGCGGAAGCTTTTGATACTGTGCCACATAGGCGACTAAGGTATAAACTGAGGGACTGTTGGCCTTGAGAGAAAACATTTGTTCATGATGAGAACTGGTTATGGATCGCAAACGGAGTGATGGTAATGGAGCTACATCTATGTGGATATAAAGTTCTAAGCGGGGGCCCCTCAGGGTTCTTGTACTGGGGCCCACTTCTGTTTAATCTGTTTATAAAGACTTAAGAGGGACATTGAGAACAAGGTCTCTGTGTTTGCTGATGACACTAAATTATTGCAGAGTTTGAAAACTTCCAATGATGTGCAAGTGCTGCAAGCAGACCTAGATAGATTATCAAATGGGCAGCAGAATGGCAGATGGATTCAATGTTGATAAATGTAAGGTGATGCATTTGGGATTTAATAATCCCTGTGACCCCTAACCAAATAACTCTGTGTTAAGTGCATCGTAATGGAAAAGGATTTGGTTCTGGTAGATAACAGACTATAGTAAACAATGCCAGGTAGCAACAGCTAGAGCTAGCAAGATGTGTTGGTATAAAGAGGGGAATAGATTCACGAAGAGAAAAAATTATTCTCCCTCTTACAAGGCACTGGTAAGGCCTCATTGGACTATGCGGTTGCAGTTTGGAATCCCATATACAAAAGGGACATCTTGGAAATTGAGGCAGTTCAGAGAGGCAACTAAATAATAAGAAGAATGGAGGGGCTTGACTAGCAGGCAGATTAGACAATTTATAACTAAATTAATAAGGGGAATGGAGGGGCTTGAACTATTGCAGAGGCAGATTAGACAAGTTAGGGCTTGTTTCACATTGGCAGAGCGGCGTTGCGTGGGGGATATGAGAACCTTACTACAATATAATATTAGATGGCCCATTACAGTGAACTCCTCTGTGTATTGTCACTAATAGGTCCATATCAGAGGAACAGTGCATCCTTTAAGGTTGAGAAGAAAGAAGTTTCATCTTCAGGTTAGGAATAGGTTCTTTACAGTAGAGAGCGGTGTTGAAAAATGTGTTAAAATGTCTTCCAGACAGATGTGGTTGGGTAATGGCCAATTTCAGTGGAATAGCTTTAAAAAAGGCCTGGATACGTTTCTAAAACTAAATAATATGAGAATTACTGGATATAATGAATAATATGGTTGATCCAGGGATACTTTCCGGGATGGCCGTTTGGAGTTCAGGGAAGGAATTTTCCCCGCCTTTTAGCGGGGTTTTTGCCTTCCTTGGGTATAAACTGTTAGGATGGGTTAAGAAAAAAAAAAAAAAAAACAAAAAAAAGGGTGGCATAGGTGTGACTGAGTGGACGTCATTGTCTTATTAACCTTAATTACTATGTTGACTCATGTACTCATATATGGCCAATGATGAGGACATTGTTGTTTTTTACTTACTCTTAAATATGTCACCCCATTTGACATTAAAGGTGGTCAGTTGGTGTGTGTGTGTTGTACTCATATCCGGTTGGGGGATAAAATACTAACTTTTTTGTTTGTATGATTGATCAAAAAATTTTTTTTTTACTTTAGTTACCCACTTAAGTATGGCTCTCACAGTAATGGATAAGTAGATCCGAGGTGTGTGTACCTGGGTCTGGTTGAGGGGGTATGTCTTTTTTGTGTTTACACAAACCATAAAACTATTTTTATTGAGGAAAATCAAAATTAGTTTTTTTTATTACCCTTTAAAGTGTGGCTGTCCACAGGTAAGGTGAAGGGTAGGTCAGTAGTGTGGTGTACCCCAAGAGGTATGTGTTTTTGCATGTAGACTATATCAACTTAACTTTCATTGATGATTGATCAAATTAGTTTTTTGACTATAGTTACCCCTTTAAGTATGGCTTCCACGGGAATTGGAAAGGTGGTCAGTAGGTGGGTGTCCTGTGTTCCTGTGTGTGGGGGTTGGGGGTCTCACCGTTTTGTATTTATGACCTGAAACAAACTATTTTGATAGTTTTTGATAAAACGCCGTAACGTGTACGCGGATTCCTTAGCTAGAAGATAGATAGCACACGCCTTCTCCTATATGTCCCCGCACGTCTGTACCGATTTTATGTTCGTAGCTCAAAAACTTTGGGGAGGCAGACACGTTCCAAAAAAGGGCGAAGAATAAATAGAACAAGAAATAGAAAGAACCGGAATTTTGCTTTTCAAGCCAAATTAATAATGACATGACGATGACATCATCGTAAACGAACGCCTGCGTTGGTATAAAAGGATCATACTAAAAGCACAGCTATCGACTCTTATAAAACATGTTGGAAGTGCATGAGTTCGGTATTCTGTACAAATCATATTTTTTACGTAAAGGTTGAAAATCGTGTCCCCGTCTTTTAAAATATGAAATTGCCTTTTCTTGTCCAACAGGGAGAGCTTGGAAGCTGCTGCTACATTGACATTGAACAACCTCTGTCCGCTTGGAAGAAGAAACCTATTCTGTGGATCTTACAACATCCTCATTCTAAACAGGACAGTAAGTAATCTCCGTTGTGTTACAATGCTATCCCTGTGTCCCATGGCTTCTACAATTGTAACGTTTCCCTCTTCTTGCTTTGGATAAACATGGGGACTTTTTGCGTTGGACATTTTGCTGTCATTTCCTTTTTCACCCGCCAGAGGGACCCTCATAGGGTGATCGACTTCGAGGAGGGCGGCTTGTGGCAACCGGCTCAGCGGACGCAAAGTCAAACTGTTTGACCTCGGGGAGATGAAGCCGTTGCCATGGTTATTCACGGACATGCCGGAAGCCTCCGCCAGAGTTCTCCTTTGTGAAAAGAAAGGGTTTGTGTTCAGCGAGGAGGATTTGACCTTAGTATCGAGTAAATGCTCAGACTCTATTACATTACGCCACACACAACCAACGTACATATTTCTGTCAATTTCTCTCCTAATCTAAGGCAATGGGACGTTGAATCTGGGGTTTGTATACGAATCTTTCATGGTCACATGAAGAGTATCACAAGTCTGGACATTCAAGACAACTTGTTGGTTTCCTGGGTCTAAAGACTGTAGTTGAAAGGTAGTCACACAATGTAAGAAGCCCAAATAAAACCCTGTGTTATCATACACCCACTTAAGGCACCAGCTGGGTTTTTATAGCCAAATAAATACCCTGTGTTATCAACACCCACATTAAGCCCAGCTGGGTTTATTATGCCAAAAAACCCTGTGTTTATCATACACCCACATTAGGCACACCAGCTGGGTTATTATAGCACAATAATACCCTGTGTTATCTATCACCAACATTAAGGCACAGCTGGGTTTTATTGATTATATTTTATTCCCATTGCTTTTCATGATATACCTTTTTATTATATTAGACAGTTTTTATTATAGCCAAATAAATACCCTGTGGTTATCATACACCAACATTAAGGCCCACAGGGTTATATATAGCCAAATAATACCCTGTGTTATCATACACCCACATATAAGGCACCAGCTGGGTTATTATAGCCAAATAATACCACTGTGTTTTTATACATACCCCACATTAAGGCACCAGCTGGGTTATTTATAAGCCATAATACTGTTTGTATATACACCAACATTAGGCACCAGAGGTTATTATACATAACTACCTGTGTTATCATACACCCACATTAAGGCACCAGCTGGGTTATTATAGTCCATAATACATACCCTGTGTTTATCATAACCCACATTAAGGCACCAGATGGGTTCATTATAGCCATAATAATACCCTGTGTTATCATACAACCACATTAAGCACCAGCTGGGTTATTATAGCCATAATAATACCCTGTGTTATCATACACCACATTAAGGCACCAGCTGGTTTATAGCCATAATAATACCCTGTGTTATTCATACACCAACATTAAGGCACCAGCTGGGTTATTATAGCCATAATATCCCCTGTGTTATCATACCAACATTAAGGCACCAGCAGGGTGTATTATAGCCATAATAAATACCCTGTGTTATCATACACCACATTACACCAGCGGTTATTATAGCCATAATAATACCCTGTATCTACACCACATTAAGCACCAGCAGGTATATATCCATAATAATAACCCTGTGTTATCATACACCCACATTAAGGCACCACTGGGTTTGTATTAGCCTAATAATACCCTGTGTTATCATACACCACATTAAGGCCCAGCAGGGTTATATAGCCAAATAAATACCCTGTGTTATCATACACCCATTAAGGCACCAGCAGGGTATATAGCCATAATATACCCTGTGTTATCTACACCCATTAAGACCAGCGGGTATTATAGCCTAAATCTTGTGTATCATACACACATTACACCAGGTTAAGCTAATCTACCTGTGTTATCATCCCACAAGCACCGCATTTAATACCAACTACGGTAAACACTTGCAGCAGTGTTATCATAGCCATAATAATACCCCTGTGTTATCATACACCCACATTAAGGCACCAGCTGGATTATAACCATTATAATATCCTGTGTTCCCATAGACCAGGCACCGTAGGGTTAAGTTTGAAGTGAATAATAATGTAAAACAACTGAAGATTTTTGTCCCAACAGTTTGGAACATCACAAGTGGAAAGTGCATTGGGACATTCAACACACAAACATGCAGTTCTGTCTGTTAATAAAATGAAAGACCGGTATGGTAAGGGCTGGAGAAGGGTTTGGTGAAGGTGTGGCACTTGATCCTCGGCCATGATTAAGGTAAATCTTCAGTCATTCTCCCCTAAATCTGCATCATCCATTTATTGTTTTACTGTAACAATGCTACATCCCAAAACCTTACAGACATGGAACCCAAGTGGCTGAAATGACTCCTGCCTGCATTTCTACACTCACAACCCGCAATATCGTCTCCAGACACTTCTTAAGAAATTCCTTGGTGGTCGATCAGAATTGAAATATTTCAGCACAACCGATCCTGTAATAATAAAGATTGCAGTCTATATTGCCTAAAACTCATTAAAAGAACACGTCCATAGATTATAGCAGGCAGCTATATTGTGCTCCCAAGTCTACCCATAGAGCCATGATCGGTATCCTGCACTGATGACAATCTAACAAGATGGAGACATGTCATGTGTGCAGGTCAGATATTGGCTCTGTACAATAGGTGCATTGCATGTTAATAAGCCAGTGGTTCTGGACACATACTTTAGCCATAGGACAGAAAGGAGAATTTTGTCAATATCTCCGCCCCTTAGGACACGGCCACACTGCGCCGCAAACAAACGCCGATTTCATGTGCGATTTCGTTGCGCATGCGTTTTTCATTAGTATAGGGAAACATGTGATTGCGATTAAAAATGGGGAACGCAATCGCAACGCACGTTCATATCTGAAAAAACGCAAGCGCAAAAAAAACGCAGCAGTGTGGCCTGGGATACCTGGGAGTAAGGAATGTCTAAACATCACCCCCATCACAGCAGAACAGGAGTAACCCCTCTGCCTGTCTAAACATATCCCCCTCACAGCAGAACAGGAGTCACCCCTACCGTTCCTAAACATACCCCCATCACAGCAGAAACAGGAGTAACCCCTACCGTCTAAACATCATCCCCATCACAGCAGACAGGAGTAACCCCTACATGTCTAAAACATCACACCCCATCACAGCAGAACAGGAGATCCCCTACCTCTAAACATCACCCCCATCACAGCAGAACAGGAGTAACCCCTACCGTCTAAACATCACCCCCATCACAGCAGAAACAGATAACCTCTACCTGTCTAAACATCCACCCCCATCCAGCAGAAACAGGAGTAACCTCTACCTGTCTAAACATCATCCCCATCACAGCAGAACGGAGTAACCCCTACCTGTCTAAACATCACCCCCATCACAGCAGAACAGGAGTAACCCCTACCTGTCTAAACATCATCCCCATCACAGCAGAACAGGAGTAACCTCTACTGTGCTATCCTAAACAATCATCCCCATCACAGCAGACAAGGAGTAACCCCTACCTGTCTAAACATCACCCCCATCACAGCAGAACAGGAGTAACCTCTACCTGTCTAAACATCATCCCCATCACAGCAGAACAGGAGTAACCTCTACCTGTCTAAACATCACCCCCATCACAGCAGAACAGAGTAACCCCTACCTGTCTAACATCATCCCCATCACAGCAGAACAGGAGTAACCCCTACCTGTCTAAACATACACCCCCATCACAGAGAACAGGAGTAACCCCTACCTGTCTAAACATCACCCCCATCACAGCAGAACAGGAGTGGAACCTCTACCTGTCTAAACATCATCCCCATCACAGCAGAACAGGAGAACCCCTACCTGTCTAAACATCATCCCCATCAAGCAGAACATGAGTAACCCCTACCGTCTAACAGCACCCCCATCACAGCAGAACAGGAGTAACCCCTACCTGTCTCAAATCATCCCCATCACAGCAGAACAGAGTAAACCCCTACCTGTCTAACATCACCCCCATCACAGCAGAACAGGAGTAACCCCTACCTGTCTAAACATCACCCCCATCACAGCAGAACAGGAGTAACCCCTACCTGTCTAAACATCATCCCCATCAGCAGAACAGGAGTAACCCCTACCTGTCTAAACATCACCCCCATCACAGCAGAACAGAGAGTAACCTCTACCTTCTAAACATCATCCCATCACAGCAAAAGGAGTAACCCCTCACCTGTTAAACATCATCCCCTCACCGCAGACAGGAGTAACTCTACTGTCTAAACTTCCCATCACAGCAGAACAGGAGTACCCTACCTGTCTAAAACATCATCCCCATCACAGCAGAACAGGAGTAACCCCTACCTGTCTAAACATCACCCCCACTACACAGCAGAAACAGGAGTAGTAACCCCTACCTGTCTAAACATCACCCCCACCACAGACCAGAACAGGAGTAACCTCTACCTGTCTAAACATCCCCATCACAGCAGAACAGGAGTAACCCTACCTGTCTAAACATCACACCCCATCACAGCAGAACAGGAGTACCCCTACTGTCTAAACATCACCCCCATCACAGCAGAACAGGAGACCCTACCTGTCTAAACATCACCCATCACAAAGAACTGGAGTAAACCCTCCTGTCAACATCACCCCCATCACAGCAGAACAGGAGTAACCCCTACCTGTCTAAAACATCACCCCACAATCACAGCAAGAACAGGAGTAACCCCTACCTGTCTAAACATCACCCCCATCACAGCAGAACAGGAGTAACCTCTACCTGTCTAAAATCATCAACCACCATACAGAAGAACAGGAGTAACCTCTACCTGTCTAAACATCACTCCCCATCCACAGCAAAAGGAGTAACCTCTACCTGTCTAAACATCATCCCCATCACAGCAGAACAGGAGTAACCTCACCTGTCTAAACATCATCCCCATCACAGCAGAAAGAGAGTAACTCTACCTGTCTAAACATCATCCCCATCACAGCAAACAGGAGTACCCTCCTGTCTAAACATCACCCACATCACAGCAGAAAGGAGTAAACCCCTACCTGTCTAAACATCATCCCCATCCAGCAGAACAGGAGAGTAACCTCTACCTGTCTAAACATCACCCCATCACGAAGAACAGGAGTAACCTCTACCTGTCTAAACATCATCCCCATCACAGCAGAACAGGAGTAACACTCTACCGTCTAAACATCATCCCATCACAGCCAGAACAGGGTAACCTTACCTGTCTAAACATCATCCCCATCACAGCAGAACAGGAGTAACCCTACCTGTCTAAACACATCACCCCCATCACAGCAGACAGGAGACCCCTACCTGTCTAAACTCACCCCCATCACAGCAGAACAGGAGTAAACCTCTACCTGTCACAGAACATCCATCCACTCACAGCAGAACAGGAGTAACCCCTACCTGTCTAAACATCACCCCCATCACAGCGGGAGTAACCCCTACCTGTCTAAACATCACCCCCATCACAGCAGAACAGGAGTAACCCTACCTGTCTAAACATTCACCCCCATCACAGCAGAACAGGGTAACCTCTACCTGTCAAAACATCACCCCCATCACAGCAGAACAGGAGTACCCCTACCTGTCTAAACCTCATCCCCATCACAGCAGAACAGGAGTAACCTCACCTGTCTAAAATCACCCCCATCACAGCAGAACAGGAGTAACCTCTACCTGTCTAAACATCACCCACATCACAGCAGAACGGAAGTAACCTCTACCTGTCTAAAATCATCCCCCCATCCACAGCCAGAACAGGAGTAACCCCTACCTGTCTAAATACACCCCCATCACAGCAGAAGGAGTAACCTCTACCTGTCTAAACATCATCCCCATCACAGCAGAACAGGAGTACCTTACCTGTCCTAAACATCACCCCATCACAGCCAGAACAGGAGTAACCCCTACCTGTCTAAACCATCACCCCCATCAAGCAGAACGGATAACCCCTACCTGTCTAAAATCACCCCCATCCCAGCAGAACAGGAGTACCCCTACCTGTCTAAACATCACCCCCATCACAGCAGAACGAGAGTAACCCCACCTGTCTAAACTCATCCCCATCACAGCCAGAACAGGAGTAACCCTACTGTCTAACATCATCCCCATCACAGCAGCGAACAGGAGTACCCCTACCTGGTCTAAACATACCCCCATCACAGCAGAACAGGAGTAGAACCCCTACCTTCAAACATCACCCCCCATCACAGCAGAACAGAGTAACCAACCTACCTGTCTAAACATCATCCCCATCCACAAGCAGAACAGGAGTAAACCTCTACCTGTCTAAACATCACCCCCATCACGCAGAACAGAGTACCTCTACCTGTCTAAACATCATCCCCATCACAGCAGAACAGGAGTAACCCCTACCTGTTCTAAACATCACCCCATCACAGCAGAACAGGAGTAACCCCTACCTGTCTAAACATCACCCCATCACAGCAGAAAAGGAGGAACCCCTACTGTCCTCAACATCACCCCCATCAAGCAGCAACAGAGAACCCCTACCTGTCTAAACATCACCCACCCCATCACAGCGCAGAACAGGAGAACCTCTACCTGTCTAAACATCATCCCCATCACAGCAGAACAGGAGTAACCTCTACCTGTCTAACATCATCCCCATCACAGCAAACAGGAAACCCTACCTGTCTAAACATCTCCCCATCACAGCAGAACAGGAGTAACCCCTACCTGTCTAACATCATCACCCATAACAGCAGAACAGGAGTAACCCCTACCTGTCTAAACATCACCCCCATGTCACAGAGAACAGGAGTAACCCTACCTGTCTAAACATCATCCCCATCACAGCCAGAACAGGTACCTAGACCTGTCTAAACATCACCCCATCACAGCAGAACAGGAGTAACCTCTACCTGTCTAAACATCATCCCCATCACGCAGAACAGGAGTAACCCCTACCTGTCTAAACATCATCCATCACACCGCAGAACAGGAGTAAACCCCTACCTGTCTAAACATCACCCATCACAGCAGAACAGGAGAACCCCTACCTGTCTAAACATCATCCCCATCACAGCGAACGGTAACCTCTACCTGTCTAAACATCATCCCCATCACAGCAGAACAGAGTAACCCATCTAACGTCTAAAACATCTCATCCCCATCACAGCCGAACAGAGTAACCTCTACCTGTCTAACATACCCCCATCACAGCAGAACAGGAGTAACCCCTACCTGTCCTAAACATCATCCCCATCAAGCCAGAACAGGATAACCTCTACCTGTCTAAACATCATCCCACACAGCAGACAGGAGTAACCTCTACACTGTCTAAACATCATCCCCATCACAGCAGAACAGGAGTAACCTCTACCTGTCTAACGAACTCACCCCATCACAGCAGAAACAGGAGTAACCCTACCTGTCTAAACATCATCCCCATCACAGCAAACCGGAGTAACCTCCTACCGTCTAAACATCACCCCCATCACAGCGAAACAGGAGTAAACCCCTACCTGTCTAAACATCATCCCCATCACAGCAGAACAGGAGTAACCCTAACGTCTAAACATCAACCCCCATCACCAGCAGAACAGGAGTACCCCCTCACTGTCTAAACATCATCCCATCCAGCAGAAAGGAGTAACATCTACATGTCTAAACATCATCCCCATCACAGCAGAACAGGAGTAACCCCTACCTGTAAACATCATCCCCATACACAGCAGAACAGGAGTAACTACCTGTCTAAACATCATCCCCATCACGCAGAACAGGAGTAACCTTACCTGTCTCCTAACATCACCCCCATCACAGCAGAAACAGGAGTAACCACTACCTGTCTAAAACACCTCCCCATCAGCGAACAGAACAGGGTAACCTCTAACCTTCGAAACATCATCCCCATCAAGCAGAGAACAGAGTAACACCCACCTGTCTAAAATCACCCCCCATCCAGCAGCATAACAGAGTAACCCCTACCTGTCCTAACATCCTCACCATCCCAGCAAAACAGGAGTCGAACCTCTACCTGTATAAAACATCATCCCCATCACAG